>JBBPMQ010000023.1:0-98688 GCA_038090375.1 Boletus rubroflammeus
CAGGACTGCTGGTGTTAGGTCATGTCAGGAGCGTCAGCTGCGGCAAGACAAGTAGCAAAGTTGTTCGTACGTCTGTCTCGTACGTACTAGAGTTCGAAACAGAGTTGGTACTGTTGGAATGTAATTATATATGGAATTTTACATCCTTCAAGGAGGCTACATTCATCAACTTTCTGAAGCGAGCTTTGGGATGGGCTGCGGTCGTTTCTTTTTTGGAAGGACGTTTAATTCCCTTTTTCGCTGACCTGTCCTCCAATCACAGCTCTCGAATGGCCTACAAAAGTGTCGTCAAGCGGTAACGTAATACAGTGTCTTTGCAGATGAAGTTGGAATGGATGTCTTTCAACTCTTGCTTTACCAAGAGGGCACACTGCAATTGTTATCATCTGGACATTACACGATGAAATTGTTGTGTTCTATGATGAGTGCCCAGAGGGTGTTTGAATTGCAAGCGTTTTGAGAATCTTGTTGACTTGCTCGAACTTTGTCGGAGCGAAACGAAACGAATAAGCTTTCCTCGAACTTGGAGCATCATAGAGCGCGCTCGGTGACTGCGATAACTGCGAAGATTGTTGGGCAAGTGCTGCGAAAGAAGACCTGTTCTCTGTATATCTATGGGGCAACGGTGAGAACGAAACACGACTACTAGCTTTGCGCGGGTTGGACTCACAGCCTGATAAAATGTAAGCCGACTCTCAGAACCTAGAAAGCCATACAGACAACACCTACTTGAAAGCCTCCTTGTTCACTACATCCATCTCATTCAGTTTCTCGAGTCCACATTCCTTGAACGCAGTCTTTACAAAGTACAAGATGTCGTGAACATGATGTTCTTTCGGTCTACGGGGTACCAGTACATTGTTAGCCTGTTGTTTACATCGACGGCCAAGCAACTCACCTCCAGGGTCGAAGTCGGGCCATCAGGTTGAATATCCCTGTCTGACTTGCAACAAGCGGGTGGAATACGTCCGTCACGAAGCGCACCGTAGGGGGTCGGTCGGGGTAGTTGTCAGGGAACGTCATGAAAAACTTGAGAACGGAGCCTGCGTAGTCGCCTGGAGAGCACACGAGAGAGGAGTCATCGGCGTGGCCTCTTCGACTCTGAATTGGCATCACTTGCCTTTGTGCACGAAAAGAACGGCGTCCCAGATGAGTATGCTCTCTGTGGATGGTGTGACATACATGCCTATTGGGCAATGCTTGTCATGCCGCAGAGATGCATACTCGATGGAGATTGCAGCGCGGGTGACGGGACTGATGGAAGCCTCTGAGGCTGGTGCAGTCGGCGGATCTGTGGTAGTGGATGCGAGCTTGGAGGATGCATTCCTCGACCACCCGCCGCCAAGGTCGAGTGTCGGGGATACCACCAACCCGCTCAACATCGCGACCCGTGGTATAGGCAATGTTTAAAACCAAGATACGTGATGAACAAAATGGAGTGTGGAGAACTATATGATGCCAGCTAGGCTACCGGTCGAGCAACTTGTTGCAAGCGAGCCACACGGTCTCAAGCTGGGTACTGGAAAACGTGTGGCTGGCTAGTAACCTCGTTCAACACGTTCAAACTGCCTTCTAAAGTCCACATCGTCATCTATCATAGCCACCTTTGTAGCGTGGCCCGTGGCCCCGCTTCGACCCTCTATGTCCTGGCTTGCCTCTATCCCATCGATCTTGACCTCGCTCCCGATCGGTTTTGTGCGAATTTGGATACTTACCGTCCTGGTTTCCTTGATCGGTTGCGGCCCCTCGAATACGAATGGAATTCTCGAACTGATGCAATGGTTCATGTCGGTCGCGGCTACGATCACTTTTCCCCCGATTTCTTCCTCCACGACTATCGCTGAGCCGTGCGAGTAAGCTAGATCCACTGCGGCTGGTCGGCAATGAAAGCGGCGGAGAGGAATGCCCATGGCCTGCATCTTTAAACAAACCGAACTTTAACGTCTTTCCACGCGGCTCCGGCGGTGGCGCTTGCTGATTCTTTCCTTTCCTCTTCACGTTCCGGATGTCATTGAACCAATCCTCGCCTTCATCCTCCTGCTCCCTGAACCTCTTCTCAAGCTTTTCTTTGTCCTTGTTTTTCCCCTGCTTGCCCACGTTTACAGGAACATTTGCATCCCAGTCGTCCGGTAAACGAGGCCAGTCGACCTCACGCTCTCGCTCCCTTGGCCCGCGTTTTATAGAAACCAGTTCGGCAGCAGGATCATAGAATGGCCCTGACATGACGTTGTGGAAACTAAACGCAGAGTATTCCATAGGAAAAGTCGCTGGATGCGGGAGTTCATCGCAATCCTAAGGTTGCCTGACGTTCAGAAAGACTAGGCATTATAGATTTCACTCACGTCTCCTAAATGACCCGTGCTCGCGCAATTATAACACCACACCTCCCCACCAATGTATCCTTCGCCTCCTTCGCCAATCGCAAGTTGTTTCTTTTCCTCTCGACTCTGCATGATTATGATGCGTTCCTCATCATTCACATACTGGTATATGCGCCAGAGGGTCGGGCATTCCTAGAATGACGTGGTCCAGTCAAAACGGCTCCATGTAAATGTCTGCATTAGTAGTAACATACATTCATCTTGTGTTCTGTGGATCCACAGCGATCGCAGTCACCATGAAAATCAGATGACGCCACATAAGCCGAAAAACGATTGGGGCACGTCTATAACACGTTATGACAGGGAATAGCACAGCACACGCGCAATATTCGTACTTTATTGATGTGACCTTTCATGCCGCAGGTGTAACACGTCTTGCTAATTGGACAACTTCGTGTAGAGTGCTCGTCACGAGCACCACAGGTCAGACACTGAGAAATCTCGTGAGCAATGATGCGCATTCAAGGTTCTATAGCTTACTATCTGTATGGGACACTCGTAGGTCTTATGGTCGCCTTCTGCACCACAATTCTTGCATTTAAATATCGAGGGTCCCAATTGTTTGGATTCTTCAACTTCAAAATAGCGGACCAACCCAGGGGCCTTTAAACGGATTTTATAGTGTATACGATATAACAAACACGACGGGACAGACCTTGCGATCTTCATAATCGAGGTACTCTATATATTCCTCATCCTCTGAGCTCAATTTTGGGGGTGGGAGTACCTCGGCGGGAATTGGTCCATCATCATGAAAGATTGCAACATGGGATGGCAACAACAATTTATTGCCATCTCCATTGGATTCCGCAGGTTCTGGAGTAGGAGAACTATCCTTCACAGCTATGGGAGCAGCTGCGTCGTCGACGAAGAAAAGACCAGGTTCGCCGGTGGTAGACGAAGAAATCTGCAGGGGAGGTGACACAGATCTATGATGAGGCGTGGATTCGTTGAGCGCGCTATGTTTGTTTCCAATTTCCGGTGAATGAGCCCTTGAAGGCTGGGCAGAACTGCTGACACTAGCACTGGCGAGGCCGGTGGATGTTTTTCCCTTCTTTCTCTTCCGCTTCTTGTTTTCTTGTGTTCGGTGACCAGGAGGAGTGTTCCCCTGATCAGACGAGATCTCAATGATCTCGGGTCGAGGAGAGACGGTTAGATCGATGATTTCTGCCATCCGGCGAACGAGTGGCTGAATGTGAAACTTGGACGTCCGGTACTGGCGCGGCCTGGCTCACGCACTCAAGCGCTCACGTCCCACCCGTGTCATGCAATGTCCACGGCCCATTTACTACAGGTTCGTCGTTCGAAATGGCTGTGTTTCAATTATACGCCAGGGAGAAAAAAAAGGAAGCAAGACGGTCTTTGTTGCGTTCGACGGAGACGCAGTTCCACTCGAACCTGAAGGTGAAGTTACACAAACCACCACCGAGTCTGTGCTCCAGCTTTTCGCCAATGATAACATAGTTGTTGCTGAATTGATTCTTCCATGTAATTTGAGATTCGGGATCGCTTGTTTGATAGTATTCAACAGGTAATTCATAAGTACACAGGAGAAAGCTGTAAAATGATATCGCGCAAAAATGATATTCCAACAAGTTACAGATCAGTATTTCGCCCAAGACTTCCCGTCTCAGGATTCACGTCCACATACATCAACTAGATGGAAATTCAAAAAGCATGAGATGAGATAGTGAATCTCTTGAAGGTATATCTGAACCGCGATCTCAGCTAGATCGTCGCATGAAAAGCTGTCAACGCACCCGAGGAACGCAAGATCCTTCTGTGCCCCACCCGTGCTCGCGACAGGTGTTTGCGCAGGACTTTGATCAATCTCATCTGTGGGGAAGTAAGAGGTGTCCGTTATCGAGCGTAGGTTGGGTACGAAGGGGGCGTCGATACGGCGAATGGAGTCCCAATCAACTCCATAGAAGAATGGATGGCTCTTAATTTGATCTGCATTCAACCGGCGGTCTGGAGAAGTCATAAGCCTAGCATACTGTCAACACAATATGCCAGGGCAAAGAGTCCACGCCTCTTACCCGCGGATCAAGTCCTCAGCTTCGCGGCTCAAGTGAACATCATCCGGGAGCGCCAAGTAATGCTGCCATTGCATGATTTTTTGATATGTCTCGTGCGTCGACTCTGAGCAGAATGGTGGATACCCAACCAGGCACTCGAACGTGATTGCCCCAAGCGACCACCAGTCGCACTCATTTCCGTATCCCTTTTGCTGGAATATTTCCGGTGCGATGTAGTCTGGTGTGCCAACAGTGGAATATGCCTGTAAATTGTATCGGATCAGTGCTAATGGGATGCTGATAAGAGCTACCTACCAGCTTGCGCCGGTTCGCTTTCCAGGTCGCAATTTGATCCTTACTGGAAATGGTCAAGTGAATGGCGTTCACCATGACGCTGTTCCGTGCCGCAGTAGCGGGTGACACAGGATTGCTTGCTGGATCCAATAGCCTCTGATAGTAACTGGAGTCATGTTGTTTGTGGAAGCCCGTCGAAAGACCGAAATCGGAGAGTTTGATGTGACCATCTTTATCTATCAGTATATTATCCGGCTTGATGTCTCTGCAAACGAACATTTAAGATGAGTGGATTGGAGCAGGAGAAGATAATCTTTTCACCTATGGATAAAGCCTAGTTTATGAACTGCCTCGATGGCGAGGGTACACTGTGCTATATAGAAACGAGTGACGTCTTCCGAGAAAGTGTCATACTTGATAAGCATAGTCATGAGATCTCCGCCGGGAAGAAACTCCATGATCAAATATAGCGTCTGAGCATCCTGGAAAGAATAAAAAAGTTGTACAACCCAAAGAGAATTGGATTCCGCGAGGACGTCGCGCTCAGCGCGGACATGAGCTAGCTGTGTAGTCGTGCAGTGGCTCAGATCATGACTGGCTACTACTCAAGAATGGCACGTACCTGATCTTTCTTCAGCATCTCCTCTTTCTTGAGGGTTTTCATCGCGTAGATCTTGCCGGTATCGAGTTTCTGAACGAGGCGAACCTACGTTACACACACGGAATCAGAATGAGGCGGCAGGGTAGAATACGAAACCGGCACCGACTTCACCGAACGCGCCTTTCCCGATCACTTTGACCGTCCTGAAGTCGTCCAGACCTAAACGTGTTCGTCGAAGGCGAAGGAATGTTGTTTCTTTCTTCCCTAGTTGCTGCAGATGGCGGATCTTCCTCTCGTCCGACATCATGACGTCTGCCTGAAGCTTTCTCTCCAGCTCTACGCGCCTTGCGAGTCCGATATCAACATATTGCTCGTGTTCACCGTGACGTTGTCAACAGTGCGTACCTAGTGTTTCGTTCGATTGCGGCATCTACGGCAACTTTATAAAAGTGCTCGAGCTTCAGTTGCGCGGCTTTGGCTCGCGGAATGGCATCGTCAGAGAAACCGGTAGAGCTGCGCTCAAAGTACACATAATCTGCGGGTTTGTCTGAGCTAGTAGCTGTTGACGTCGATGACCGCGTGCTGGTGCTTGAGCGCTGCATATCACAGTAACAAGGCGACTGTTTAGACGATCAATAATACTTATGTAATCACGTTGGCCAACTTCAAGGCCAAGTGTCAGAAGGACTTGTCCGATTAGTCGCGATGGAAACCGGTGAAATGGCCCCTGAGCCGCATCGCTGATTTTGTATGGACCCAACTTCAACATGGTCTATAGCACTCCCATCCATCGTTCATGTGCATTTATAAGTCCAAGATGATCAACTTAGCGCGTATCGGTCATGAAATACAGTACTGGTCGGGTGGATCACCGGGGATGACACAGCTATCGCTCCCTATTACATGACTACGTCGGCCTGAATCGTACGACCATGTCGTCGTCGTCGTCTAGACGGGTGACCATCTTCGCGTCTCTGTGCGGGACGTGCGGTGTTGTACTAGTAGTACACGGGCTCGATTCCTACTTTATTTATTTCCGGACTCACAGTAACCAAACGCCGCTGTGCAACGAGTCTTCTTTCGAGTCAACGGAAACATAGCATGATAATCAGAGAGCGAAGAATGTGCTGTGATGATGCAAAATATACACGAAAACTGGGGTACGATGCGAATCGCACACGTCAATAAAGCAAGCGCAAATGCAGAGCATGACGGTCGAAGACAAGACGAGACGGGCAAACGAAATGTTGCGGTCATTAAAAAAAAACGAGCGTCCTCGTGAATTAATCTCCATATGTGTAAATCGAGTGATCGAGTTGGGGATTTGAAATGGGCCACACTTTGAAACCCAAGCGTGCTCGTGATGCGCTCTCTGCGAGGCATTTTCTATACGCCCTCGAGCCTCGACACGACCTCGGACACTTTGGACTTGTCCTTGGGCTCACTGTCGGCCTCATCGCCGGGACCGGCCTCCGAGGCACACCGAGAGCACGTGCAGGCGAATGCCCATCCTCGGGCTAGTTCCATCCGTCTCCGACGACGGCAATCCTGTACGCTCTCACCATCATGTTGAGTGACGTCGACATATGCAACGGTAATCTGGTCTCCTGCTTTGAGAGCGCGAGTGGCGGTGAGATGCAGTTCGGATGTGCCGTTGAAGGACGGCCGAGCGGATGGGTCACACGAGTGGGTGAGCTGTATATGAGGGGTGTGGCGTCGACATCAACTTCACACGAGATGCGTGGAAATACGTACGTAGGACGATAGGAAATAGAACCCAGCTCCGACCTGCTTTTGGGTACCATACGGCGTTCGCGTCTTCTCCGCATCTTCAGGCCTCGCCGTTGGTGCAGGCTATATGACAACATCATAAGCACGTGTTCACAACCAATAACTGCAATTTACCTTATCATCCCTTCCGCCCTCAAAGCAGACACCATACGCATTGTATGCCATCATGCCGAGATAAACCGAGAGCCGTTCCTCGGTCGCGAGGTGCTCCAATCCAGGAATTGCAAGTTGCAGTACGGTTTTGAACAACTTGCCACCCTCCTCAGGGGAGGCCACGTCAATGTAGCGCAATCGTTCGAGATGGTCATTGAACGTATAGTCACCACCGTCCGTCAACACTACATTGGGGTTGGCCCACTGTGAGCGTCCCATGGACGTTATCATTTGCGCCGTCTCGATGGAGACTTGGCGTGCAATAACACGTGCCATCAGCTCGGGCGCAGCTTTGCCACACTTTTGGATGTATTCCGCGAACGCAGCTTGAGCACGATCTCTCTCGTCCCTGGAAAAGTTGGCGGCTTCTGGGATCAGTTGTTCGGGTAGGGGTGGGTCGAGCGTGAAAAGTATGCCTTGCGAGTAGATCTTGGCCTTGACATGACAATCCTTCGAGCAATAGACAGAGTTAAAGCGGTCAGAGTCAGGATGGATGGCTGTATCCCCCTCGATGGAACGCAAGCAATGACTACAGTGAGTTCCCTTGCCTTGAAGATCGGCGTCAAGAGCGGTGGCGATGGCTTCCTCCTTTGATTTTGCAAGAGAAATACGTTAAGACTGAGCGTCGGTAGAATCAATACTTACCTTATAAATAAGGTCACCTGGTTCAAAATCCTTGGTACAAACCACGACTTTCTTGCGCATGGTTGCACCGGTGGACTGTCCACCAGCTACCTGAGGAACATCGACATTTTGAACGGCAACATTCATATCTTTGCGGGGGAAACAGTTGTAGTAACCTGTTTCTTATTTAGCTCAAATGCCTTTTCTTCTCAAATAGCAAGGCATACCTTCAGCGCGAGTCTTCACCTGCAGGCACGATCGTTTCAAGCAGAGGGCGGTAGTTCAAGCGCATCCAAAGCAAAAAAAAACATTCATATCAGATCATCGCACCGACAACGGATAGGAAAGATTATAGGGGTGATAACGAGGGTCGGGGGTACATGAACGATGGCGACTACACAGCGTACAGCAGCGTGCATTGCACGTTCAAAGTCGTGTGTAAGATCACTCATAGTCATATCGCAGGCGTCTGGGTGCCTGGGTCTGTGACCTTGTCCCACTCCTGCGAGGACGCTTCCGAGGGTGGGCCCGAGGGGCTCAACTCGTCATCTTCGTCAGGAATAGAAACTGATCCCTTCCCTTCGGACAAGGGAGGTGGACTCACGTCCAAGTTGACAAGTTGCATCACAAGCTGCAGTACCGATAATTAGTGCATGAAGTAGCACAACATACAACGACTAACCTGGAATACAGGCGGAGAAAGACTCTTTTCGTAGACCATGATTAATTCAAGGGGCGAAGGATATACCCGAATTGCGCGGTAGAAGCACAATGCGGCGGGCATGTAGAAAGCGGGCCCTGTTGACGCATAAGCAACCACCACCCTCTCGGGACGACTCGACTCGACGCACCTTTCACACTCATCGTCTCTCCCATGTTAACTTGCGTCATAAAATACTGGTGCCTCTCGTCATGGTCAGTTGGAACTTGTTCGTTCCGGATTTTCTCCAGAGCGCTGATGAGCTCGTTTGGATCGACACCTCCGGTACTTGCTGATGCTTCTGAAGGTGTATGACTCTTTTCGGCGCGCTTTTTCTCCTTGCCTAGATCACAACGACTCAATCTTGTACTGGCAGCGGAATAAAAACAGGCATACGAAGTTGTTTGCGAAAGGTGGCGTCCGTTCTCCGCTTGTGATCAAAGTACACAGCGTAGGCAACGAGACTGCCGGCGGCAATGCCGGCGACAGTGAGCATCATCGTTGACCTGGTCATTTTGAAGCGGAGGGTATCGGCGAGGACGAGGACGAGGAGACAAGACGAGGGAAATAACGCAAACGTCACCAAGTAAAATGGTATTTCAAGTGAATTAAAATTACGTAATTACAGATAAGTCCCTTCCCATGAAGAACCAGTCTAAGAGAATTGGAGGCCCTGGTTGCACAACATGAGAGTATCAAATACAGGCTATAGCGGCACTTTACCCCGCGTCGAGGAACAAAACGGCGACTCGGATGGGACAGATCCAGGGACAGCTCTTAGACTGCGAATCGTTCATGTGAGATGCCGCGAGGAATAAACGCGTCAGGATCCAATCTTCCTCGGTATTGACGAGTGTGTTCAGTCATATCAACAACAATTTACCTTGGTCGCGCAACAAGGGAGAGCCGTTGAGCACGACCACGAAGACGAGGACGAGGGCGGTGGTCGTTGTGGACACGGATGCAACCGGTGATTGGATATTCTCACGGGTGGTCTCGTTTGACGTTGAAAGGACGACACGACTTTAGACCAGAACTTCCTCATAAGCAGCTTTCGGGGATTCTGCAGGTGGGATCTGGCGGTCGAAATTTACAGAGAAAGCGCCGTCTGGGCTGTCATGAGCGACGTGGACACTGCGCCATCATCTTCTGTTACGTCCCATCACGACACCGACACCGACATCCTCGACCATGACCTCTTATCACCCTCCCACCACGCTGTCTTGCCCACACACGACCATCAGGTAGCCCTCGAGCTCGAGCTCGCCTGTCTCGGGCAGTCTGACACTGCCTTGGACGACCCTGCTGCTCATATGGCACTCCAACACTCTCGTGACCACATCTTTGGCGACATCGATCACGTTGGTGACCACGTCAAGGATGACCACATCACAATGGTCGAGGCCGTGGACCCAGCCGTCACCCAGCAAGACACCCAGCAGCAGTCGCCCGAGTCTTCATTAGAACTAAAACGTGTTAAGGTGAGCTTCTCCTCCTTCCCATCTCATTCGTGGCGTTAGGCCCATACCGGCCCCCGCTTTACCATCATATTCATAACGGCAGAGCCGTCATGCCTGCAACGTGTTCAACTCCCCCGGGAAAACCCTCTCCTTTTATTCAAAATGCCTACGCGTCCATCCTGTTCATTTGTATCCCCGCCATTTGCATGACCTCATCAAGCGCCTACTCTGACCGACACTTATCACCCTCTTCAAAGGTTTACGAACTCGTTGGCTCTCGATGGGTTGATCAAGGCACCGCCTACTGCGCTGGCCAGCTGGACGACGCCAACCAAGCGTACCTCGTCGCCCGTTCCGAGTTGGACTTTAACAAGATTATCCTCTCAACTGCCATCCGCTCCAATGACGTATACCAGCGGCAACAAGGTATGCACACCCCTCCATGCATTTTGAATGGGGATTTTACCACCTATCATCCATGTTGTTCGGTACTCATACGACCTAGAGAGCCTGATAGTATGGACGGAACCCAACGGAGCCGACTACGCCCTGAGCTTCCAGGACGCCGAAGGATGCGCGGAGGTGTGGAACTTCATTATAGAGGTGCAACGTCACTTGAATTCCGGAGGTCAGCATCGTTTTGTCCTTAGCCCACGCCTCGTTCCGTTCTCTCTTATCCCTCTGACTAATGCATATCTCATCCGAATCTCACCCAGAAGATCAGGGCATTGGCTCATCGTCGCCAGGTGGCGAGCACTCTGCAACCACTGTCAATATTATCCGCACTGGTCATCTACCCACTCCTCAGCTCGGCAACATACAAGATATCGAAGGCGCGATCAAAACCCTTTCGAGGGGTCAAGCAGTCAAGGAAAAGATATGCGAGTACATACAGCGCGAGGTGAGCCGTGTTTTACAGTCCTACATATTCTCGCTTTTGGGCTACATGTTGACGAGAATGAAAGCACTACATCAAGGCCCTTATCGACGTCTTGAACATGGCAGAAGACCTCGAGAGCCTAGACAACCTGCATGCCCTATGTAGTCTAATGCAAACCATTTGTAAGTGCAAGATTTTGTTTCGGTAGCGTCATTAACATTATTGCAGTGATGATGAACGATCATGGGATTTACGAGCATATACTCGAGGATGACATCTTCTTTGGAGTGGTCGGAATGCTCGAGTGTACGTTATGCTCTCTTCATACCTTCTGTAATTTTGACTCCGGCGACATAGATGATCCAGAGTTTCCCACACACAAGGCCAACTACCGTGAATTCCTCCATGTCCATACACACTTCCACCAACCTATCCCAATTCGAGACGACCTTATCCGGAAGAAGGTCCATCATACCTACCGCCTCCAGTTCCTCAAGGATGTCGTACTTGCACGCGCGCTCGACGATTCAACGTTCAACGTTTTGAATTCTTGCATCATCTTCAATCAAATAGATATCATCAATCACATTCAAAAAGACCCCATCTTCCTCCACGACATAGTCAAGTTGTATGTGAGTGAGGAGGTGCTTGCTGGTCCTAGAACGGATGAGGAGGACGAGGAGGACGAGGGGGGGTCGAAGGGTCCAGGGAGGAAACCTCATGAGAAGATTCCAAATGGACACGGAGCGCGGACGGCTACACAGTTCTCATTCGGTCCTGCAGGCAACCTCACTGAAAGCGATATTGCATTCCGTCGTGAGGTTGTCGCACTCATTCAACAGCTCTGCGCAATGGGCAAGAATGTCCAGCTACCTGCACGATTGGCACTCTTCCGAACACTGGTTGACCGAGGGATTTTGTTCGCTGTCCAATGGGCATTTTCGTTACCTGAAAAGGAAGAGACGTCGAAGGGTGTGGTCAGCTCTGCAGGCGAGATCATGGCTATCTTGCTTGATCACGACCTGCATGGCGTTCGCGGACATGTATGCAAACAGGCCGCTGCTCTTGAAAGAGAGAAAGAGGCTGGTCGGTTAGGAGCTGACAAGGCAGAGACACTTTTGAAACTAATGTGTCGAGTCATGGTCCAGAGTCGGGACGTGGCGGTGCAGTGTCAGATTGGCGACGCCTTGAAAACTCTGCTAGATGTTTCACAGAACATTGGCGGTCCTGGTGCTACACCTGTAGGTGTTCTTTCTAGAGTCACCAATATTAATACGCCACTGACATTTTGACCTAGGCAGCGATTAGCGCGAAGATTTTGGCTCGCCCGAAAGATGATCCGGGAACTGAGAGGTTTCTAGACTACTTCTACAAGAATTGCCTAGAGGTCCTATTCAGACCATACAGCGATATACCAGATTTCAGGAAGCAAACAGGTACGCAAACATTTTGCGGACATTAGGAACGCGAATTGAAGGTGATTATTCTAGATCCAGCTTTAAAGCTCTCGCGAGAGAAGACTAATCTTTTCCTATACTTATCCGACTTACTTTGCAATTTCGCCCAACAACATGCTTTTCGAAGCCATTTCTACATGCTCTCTTCGAATATATCCGCTCGCGTGGCTACATTACTTGGCGCTCGAGATAAGCACCTTCGTCTGGGTTTGTGGAGGTTTTTGTAGAGGTTCTACGATCTGATGCCTCAGCTCTGGCTTGATTATAGCTGCATTCCGATTTTTCCGAATATGCCTCAAGATCAACAACAAGAACTTTCTCGCTCACCTCATGAAACTTGATGTTTTCAAGCCCATCCTGGAACTCACCCTGCTAGAGTCACATCGGGACAGCCTACTGAGTGCATCGTGTCAAGAGTTGTTTGAACACATGCGACGGGTAAGCTGGATATCTTCACTATGTGACGTCGAAGCTCATTCCACTCTTTGCAGGAGAACATAAGAGACCTGATTAGCCATTGTATGACAGTTCATGGAGACATTGTCTGCAAACTCAGCGAAACAAGATTGGGTGGCCCACGCTTCTCTGCGTTCATTCGTCGCTGGGAAATCAATGTTGAGCCTTTACCCAAAGAGGAGGCCAAGAACGACCGGTAAGTCTAGAGCGGGCGCTAGAGAGCGTGCTTGTTAATTTTTCACAGAAATTCCACCGATTCGCGTCGCGTAGACCGTAGTATTGACGCCGAAGAAGAAGAGTACTTCAACGGTGATGACGATGAAGGTGACGCGGCACCTCCGTTCATCAGTTCAGCGGCTCTTGCAAGTCGTGCGGGTTCCCCACTAAACGCGAGCAGACGTAGACGACGCATCCCTATCGCTCCTTCGAAACTCCCACGGCCTCAAGGTCTTGTCCTTCCTCGTACCCCTCCCCTGCCATCTCTCCTGGACTATGGCGACGACGACGATGAGGAAATTGGACCCCCGTCCCTTCCGGAAATCTCTCTCCTTGTTACTCCATCAAGAGCTCTCTCCAAGGAAAGCTCACCCACCCCACATTCTCCTTCCATGGATGTACCGCCAAGCCCACGACTAGCGCATCGCCAAATCTCTCGACCGTCCTCTATTCCCCGACGACGCACCCATGAAGAGGATGACAACATTCTAGAATCACTCCTGCGCCAGAAAGGGAGCCCTTCCTCACCCTCGCTAAGCGAACCATCCACCAAGCCGAACCCCAAATCCCAATTACCCCCAATACGGTTGTCCGAAAAACGGCGAAGAGAAAATGACGACGAGGACGAATTGCTGGAACGTCTCGCCAGCAAACCCAAGCGCGCCGATCTCGGCACCCAAAAAAGAGACGAACCTGTCGGTGGTCGAGCCATCGCGATGAAACCCGGCGATGACCCACCAAAACGGATGAAAGTGACGTTTCGCCCGTTGGGTATGACCGTCGCACAATCCACGTCGCCGGTCCCTCCAGATCCTGGTGCAAAGGATGGGGATATAGGGTAAATATCATGTCATCTTTGATGAGCACGCCGCGGGAGCTTGCCTGGGAGAGATGTGGGCTGGATAGGGGGTTCTGCTTGTGCACCACCGTGCGTGTATCTCTACCTCGTGTTCTAGTTGGACACTGTTGAGCCGCCATGTATCAGTCTCAATAATGGTATTAGTTGGTACACGGGATGCCATACTAGCGCTCAAAGTAAAAAGGATCCCATTGTGCTTCCGCGGATGGCACCCACAACGGCGAGCCAGGCTAGTGTATGCTCGAAGCTGAAGCGCTGATGAAGGCGGCTGCGGGAGAGGGAATTGAGCTGCCATGGACCGCACGACAGACGTATTGGCATTAATAGTCGATGCAATAATCTACCAAAAAACCTGTAACAAGTTGGGGAGTACTGAGACACCATTGGTTTGCCGGTGGAAAGACGAATTTTCAAAACTGGTGAGAATTGTCCAAACAAAAATATACTGCCCCAGTGAGGCTCGAACTCACGACCTTCCGATAGTCATTTAACAGTCGGACGCTGTAACCAACTCAGCCATGGGGCACATATTAGCCATCTTCATAGTACATTCCTAGGTTGCCTCTAGATGGTCGATCACTGAGGTGCATTATGCTGCAATGCATACTGTGCAATCATGTTGATTCTCTTTTCTCCCCTCCGAATGGGCCTGTTCCCTCTTTCTCCGATGTCTCAATTTCACTGCCCTCTGCCTCACCCTTGGCATGCATCTCCTCATCGTCGTCTGTGTCGGAGCCATGTCCACCGTCATCATCCCGTTCCGTGCTCCCGTCCCTCCCCCCTCCACCTTGATCCCGCCGCTCACCTTGAAACTTCCTTTTCGGTATAACAGCCCAAAATGCTTCTTCCCAATTCCGAGTGTCAATCCATTTCAAGAGGATTTCAAAGACCTGTTCACACGAGCAGCATCACATTAAGCACGGTGTCAGCAGGATCACAGAAGCATGGAAGGACGGATAAACTCAAGTATTTCTTCCGAGCTTACAAATGATATGAACCGCTGGTTTAGAAACGAACCTGGTTGACGGTGAGCACCTTGCGGGTGGCAAGTGAGATGTAGCGGCCAATTGGGAGGCGGGCATGACGGATTTGCGAGTCGATAGCTTTGTTGAAGCAGAGATTCTGTGATTGGACTTCAGTTAGACTGTCGTGTGTAATGGATACGCACAATGGTTTTTGCGCACTGACCTTGTAACGATTATGGTCGCATATTCCACCGATGATATAGGTTTCTCCCTCATTGAGCTCGAGTAACTCCTCCGAGGAATCGGCGGTTAGATAAACGATCTTCTTGCGATCGCTTTGAGCCGGCAGCGCTATACTGCCTTGCGTATCCGTTTCTTTACCGAGTGATTGAGGGAGTTTTGTCCACAATCGGTCACAGCCCTCCTCCCACCACTCCGTCCGTGACCACCTTCTGTAGCCAGCATCATTTATGGCATCTAATCTTTGCTTGGTTCTGCCATTAAGCGAGGTGAACATTAGTACCGAGAATGCGTGCGCGGCACGTCTGTTTGCGCTGTACGTATATGCCAACTGAGAAGTAAGAGAATTGATCTCCTACGCTTGGCGGAATCACCTCGTGGAGGAGACAAGAGCAAAGTGAAACACCCACCTTGTCTGACATCAGCTCATCAAAACCCAGATCGACTACGACTCTCGCATTAAATATTTCCGCCTCGCCCCCACCATTTGCTCTCCGTCTTTTTCGAGAGGTACTTTTGTCAAGTTCACCCCTTGCAATGGCCTGGACTCGTTCACGGCGTTTATTCTTCTTCGCTACCTTTTCGCGTGCGCGTCGTTCAAGCTTAAGTTCATGGAGCCTTGCGGCGTTTGCGGCACGTTTTTGTGCCTTCTTGGAGAGACCCTGAGGGTTTGATGACTCTGCTTCCTGTCCTGGTTTTGGCTGACTGGCAGCATCGACTAGCGGGTGTGTGTCCATGGATGCAAAAGCGGTGGCGATTTGGCGATTTGGCAAGTAGGATAGCCGGCGGCCGGTTTGAGCCGAGAGGGTACATGAACCGCTTGCTGCCCGTTTCCGTCCTCAGGGCATCCTTCATCGCAGCATTTCTTGCAGTCTTCCTTGCGGTTTATTCTCCTTTGACTCGTCGAAATCATTCCCTTGAATCGTTGATCATGGCGACTAGAGTCATTCCTTCTCTCAGGGGACCCTCCGAGGTCGTCAGGCCTTCCACAAAACACACTGCAACTGTCATCTTCTTGCATGTATGGTTTCTTTGCCCCTGGTGTTGCTTATATCCACCTCTGCTCAACAGGGTCTTGGTGACAGTGGCAGTGGTTGGCTTGGGATCGTGGAAATGATCAAAGACGAGTTACCCCACGTCAAGTGGCTGCTTCCCAATGCTCCAAGCCGCAGTATCACTGCCAACCGTGGCTTTGTGATGCCTGGTTGGTTCGATCTGCCCTCGTGGGATTTGGGAGACAAGCATGAAGATCGTGACGGAATGCTCGACTCTGCCCGCACGATCGACAAGTATATCCAGGAAGAGATCAACACCGGTATACCGGCTGAACGCATTGTCATTGGTGGATTCAGTCAGGGCGGGTCTATGTCGCTTTTAGCAGGACTGACGACCCGAAGGGAAGACGGGCTTTTCGGAGGAAAATATGGTTGGAAGCTCGGTGGAGTGGCCGTGTTGAGCGGCTGGATGCCACTACAGGATACGTTTCCAAAAGTTGTCCTTACTCTTTGTCAAATGCGGGATAACACTAACGAGCTTTTTCAGATGGCTTCCCCCCACTTGACCACGACACCAATACTCATGTGTCACGGGACTGCTGATACCGTCGTGCCCTATAGTTTGGGCCAGAGAGCGAGCAGAACACTCACGAACGACTTGGGTCTACCCGCTCTTGAGAATCTGACACTTTCGATGTTAATTCCGCCGAGCGGCTACTCACCAGACGAGGGTAAACTGGGCACAGCAGGGTTAAGTTTCAGATCCTACAGATCAGCTGGGCACGAGGCATGCGAACGAACACTTGAGGACCTCAAAGAGTTCTTAAAACGTGTGCTCCTGCAGTGACTAACGGTCAAAAAAAAATTACTCTTCACGGCAGGTGAGCCAAATTACGGAAATAGTGCCCTCGTTATCGATTACTGGATGCTGTCAACCGTGTCAGACGCGTTTCTTGATTTCTTGTGCTTTTATGTTGGTCATAGCCAGCGTAGAATTGTAATAGCCCGGCTGACCTATTGCTCACCCCAAATATTCTCGGGCAAGATATCGGTATCTCCATCATTTACCTTGTACTTTTAGAGCCTGAATGGTGTAGATTACATATTCCTGGGAACGTTGTCTGAATGCAATTGCATGCGACGAGCGAGGGAATTTCCATGCGAATCGACTCCCAATGAAATTCATGGGATCTCGGTGGTTGAGAACAATCGATACTGTATGTGATACCCACGAGTAGGACCAGACACGACTCGGAGCAAACATGACACATATGGAGGTTGTCCGTCACATGAACCGGCCAGTGATTCCCCATGCCGCCATACTGTAACTTCATGATAATAATGTTATTCACGTAGAGAAGCACGTGTCCCCATCGTGGCAGCAATCCCTAACTTAAAGGACATCTTTGAGATTGGTTTGCGCGGAACCACGTTCGAGAGGTTTGGCTTGGGTCAATGAAGGTTTCCATCCAATCTTAGTGAGGGAAGGATAAGCTAAGGAAGAGGGCGATGATTATGAACAAAGGATGAATACGTACCATGTATATTACTTGGAATGTTGCCGGGATCGTACCATTCTCATTACCGTGCAGCTCTGTGGACATGAGCAAGTGAATATACACGGGAGTTGAAAGGACAGTTCGACATTACCTTGATAGATGGCAGAGGCTGCGACCAAGGTGTCCCGATGCATGATATGTCGTCTGATTAACAATGCTTCATTCGTGGGGATCCACAAAACAAAACCAAGTAGATGGAATCAAACCTTTCAAGGATGGCATTTCCTTCGCCCATATCTTTTAGATCCTCGATAAGCTCCCACATCGAGGGGTAACCAACGCGCACTTCATCTGTGTCAACCGTGAGCAGTGTGAATCCGGCGCGACTGAGAAGGTTTGAAACATCCTTAATATCTGAGTAGGTAGGTCATAACATCAAATCATAAGCAGTAAGACTCTCAGACCTGTCATGGGTGATACGTGTGGAGATATTCCCCCCTCGCGGTCGACCTCCGCGAGTTGAAGGGCTGATCTAAGTTCAAAGAGTGTGTCTCCTCCGAACATCGCACCTAGGAATAAGCCATCGGGCTTCAAAGCTTCTTTGATTTGAACAAGGATACCTAGAAACAATCGAGGATAAAGAGAGCATCAGAGAGCGGTTGGATGCACAACCCCAAAGACACACTTGGTAGATCATTGACCCAGTGGAGACCGAGACAAGAAACAATTGCTTCATGAGAATTCCGCGGCAGTATCTCAAGTAAATGCTCTTCGTCTCCTTGGACCCGCTCCAGTTGAACTGAAGTCTCGAATTAGTGGATACGAGGAGCATGACAACTCCGCGATATACCTTCAAACTCATCGTCTGGGTCCCTGTTAAGCGTCCGTTCTGTGATGACGCAAGGTTAAGCACAGAGCATATGGTATTAATAGCACGAACCGCTCGAATCTATCATGATAACTTTGCGGGTCTTGTCGGGTTCCAACAATTTGGAGAAATGTCCAGGCCCAGAGCCAAGATCGACGATGGTATCAAACTTCCTTTTGATATCCTATTCCACAGACAAGTAATTAGCCCGTGCTTTTACGACACAAGTTATATAGACACATCACCAACAAGCGCTCCATCATCCTGTCTGCAACTTCGTCTCGGACATAGTCTACAGTTCTGCTTCGCCCACCTCCGTCTCTGCTGGCTGCGCAATCCTTTTGTGATCGCTTCGCAGTGCGGTCAAACACGCGGTACGCTGAGGCGGTGGGTGTTGCGAACGACGCCTCCGAAGCAAATGCACGGACTAGACGACGAGGCGCGACGCAGAGAAGAGACATGGTACCGTGGGAAGTGTGACATGGACGCGTGACATAACGCACTTGGAATGAGGGTCAGTTAGTTGACTGTTCGTCGACGCTGACATCCACCGTCATGGACAATAGCGGTAAAGACTCTCCCGCCGGTGATAAAAGTCACACAGAATTGTCCATCTCGCTTGCCGCATCTTCGATGATCAATGCCTCAGACGTGATCACCCCAGAGGCATACCAAGCGAACCTGAAGCGGATTCAGGAAGTCAAGGAGATGGTTCGGAGGCTCGAGATGAACAACGAAGCCGCGCACAAGAGCTTTCTTGTTGATGACCTCGAGAAACGCGCAAAGGACGGACGCGAAGCGGAGTAAATCATTTCCCTCTCCGTACGTGATGAAACTGAATTCGGTGGCAGAGATATGTTGGTGCGGCTGAGAAACCAACCGGGACTGTAGGTATCTTCTTGTCAGACTTGAGCAGACCCTCATATGTCGATAGTTCTGAAACGGTCCAGTTTACCAACAATGTTTCGAGCGACAGGTCAGAGGTCATATTGCCGACAACCGCAACCCTCGTGGAGATGCCTGAATCACATTCTTATCCTTCAGTAATGTCACTTCGTTAGCCTCACTCTGCGTCCACTCACGTTGCTCGATCTTGTTTCAGTATTTCTCGCCGGCCCCTACAACTACCTCCCACCCACCTCAAACTAAACAACCAGGCCGCCCTGCAAAGTACCAATGGAGTCTTCCGCCCCAGGCTCACCAAGTTCAATCATTTAGCCCAGGCGTCTTCCGGTACTACCAGCCCCCACCTACGGTCCGCCAGTCTCCTCAGCACAGTGCGGCACCACATTCTCAGGCCCCTTTCGACCCAGGACAGATGGGATGGCATACTACGCAAAATGCGCCGCCACAATCTAGGGTACATAACCCACTAGCACATCAGACAGGCTTTCAGTCAATACAGGTTCAACAACCTTCACAGTCCTGGAGTAGTTATCCACCTCAAGTTATTGCCCTGCCGCCCTCGGATACCGTGGCCGGTGCGTCCAACACCGGATGTCTAAAAGGTGTTTCTGTCGCTAACAGATAGCGTGGCAGCCCCAGGATACTACACTTCACCAGCGGGATGGATCAGGACAGCACCTGCTTATAGTGGCTCGAGCACTGGCTTCTCCAATTCGACGTACCGTGAACCAGGTTTCCTGTCGCAATCCACTACATCCCGACCCCCTGTTACTACCCACAACCAACTACAGAACACACCATCACTAGCTTCTACCTTTCAGGTGCAAGTGCCACTCCAACATGTCCCTGCAGCGCCAGCGAAGACTCCCTCCGGCCAGCCCCCTCCCCTCCGATCTCACCGAAAGCCAGTTGAATCACAGTCCCAATCCGTTTCCACACCAGTCTTAAAACCAGTAACTATTTCGGAGCCCCAGCGGCCTCACAATCCACCGCAACAACTTCAACAGCATCAACAGCAACCCCAGCAACCCCGACCCCATCTTCAACGACTTCCACAGCCTCCGCTGCAGCCTCAACAGCATCCCCAGCAACCTCAACCACAGCCTCAACAACTTCCACAACATCCGCAGCAATCTCAAGCCCAGCTTCTGTCTCAGCGACCTCTCCAACCGCCTCAAACACATCCGCAAGCCCCTCAATCAACCGATTGCATCCCTTCTACTAGTGTCTCTCAACCACAAAATCGACCTTCACAGGTCCGTGATCTTCCTGTCGATGCCTTGCCTTGGATTTCACAAGCACAACCACTTCAGCCAACTATCGTGCCAGAGCAAGCACAGCAGCGAGGTCCACAACTCCGTGCGGATAAAGCGACGTTCATTAAACTCTTTCAGATGGCCGTCCAGGTTAGCACTTGCGTTCGATATTCAACGCTTTTTTCACATCATTCCTACAGAACGGAGCTTTGCGACTCCAAGCGTTCTGGTTTCAGGCGAAAGCATCTGGCATAAGTAATGAGTGGTTCAACGCAGCCATCAATTCTCTGCCTCCGGATGTATGGCAGTCTGTCATAGCGCAGGCCAATCAATCAGGACCTACCATTGATGGCCCACCACCCAAAAATACACCGAGGCAACAAGTGCCAACGATTCCCGGCCCAAATATGCCAGTGGTTAGCGCACCACTACCTCTGATCGCAACCTCCTTGGTCCAAACAATGCCTGCAATTCAACAGGTGACTAAACCTAGTACATCCACAGGAGGGAAGATCATCCACTCTGCATCAGGGCAGACATCCGGGCTGTACAATGCGCAATTGCAATATTATGCAGAACAGGCGACAAAGTCTGCGCTCTCCACCACACAAGTGACGAGTCTGTCAACAATACCTCCAGCGAATATCGCTACGACGCAGACAACGGTTGCAACTCCTAAACGGGATGTGCCACAGGTTCAAGCTAACGTAAGGACGCCTAGGGACGCGAACAAGTCAACATTGGCGAGAGATATCTTGCACTCACTTGGGAAGATGGTGCCGAAACGTCATCAGGAAACGGGAGGCATGCCAACGGAAAAAGCTAATAACCATGAAGGTGACCAACTACCTGAGGTCACCCCCTCCCGTGTGACTTCTCCAATACCTCCAGCGGTTCCAGCAGCAACAAGTTTTGTTGATCCCTCGATACCTTCCGCAAAACCGAATGTACAGGACGAGTCACAGCGTGTCGCTTCCCCAAGTCCATTGACAACGAAGTCAGTATTGAAAGAGACTCACCGACAGGCTGCTGTCATTGAAGGGCCAATCATGATTGACCTCACGTTAGAAGATTCGGACGAATCCGTAGATGGAAAGGGACAGGATCCCACCTTCCCGATCCAGACTTCCGCTAGCGCAACCACATCATCACAGCCAGTGTCTCCCACCAATACCACCAACCATACTCCTCTGTTGGAGAATCTCTCCTTGGAAGAACTGCCTATTAACGTTGCAGCTGACGGTGGCAACGCAGATGTGCATATGTACAGCCCGCCTTTATCGCTCGCCGCCGAAGAGAATATGGACTCCAAACTTTTGTATCCCCCACTTGGCAATGCGGAGCCGGTATCGCCAGGTTTTGACCAATTGCCACGTGAAGCAAGTGAACACCAGCTAGATGGCCAGCTGCCACTCTTCTTGCCTTCTCCACCCGCTTCGTCAGTACATACCGAGCCACCCGAAACGGACCTCGAGATAATCAATGACGAAGGCGAAAGTAGGCCTTCCCTCAAGCGACGCTTTGTCGATGTCGACGTGATGGAAATCGACACAGGGTTGGTGACGCTACCACGTGTCAGAAAACGACGGAAGCTGCAAGTATACGTGCTCGTCCCACCAGCACCACTCTATGTCAAAAAGGCAATCAAGAAGATGAAGGAACGCACCATGGGAGAGGGTATAGACTCGGACTTAGAAGGGGTAGGGAAAGATGAAGAGCGTATGAGAGCATTCCTCGCTTCCGTTGATCTCTAGCTCATCTTATCACAGTTCAATATAGTCATCTTGAACAGTTGTTGATTGAAGAATCCAAGTCACGGTTATTAGAGCGGCGGTGTCGGTGGTTGAATTGTGCTGCCATCTTGAATTGTGCTGCCAATCTGCTCGCGCATCTAAAAAACCATGCTCGTGAAGAAGATTCGCAGGTATGATTGTGCTTACGTGGATGGGATTGACTCAGCCAACATATCCCCAATTTTTAGGCCCCGTTCCTTTGTCGCTGGGCGAGCTGTCAGAGGCAGTTTGATGTGGTACAAGAACGTGACGCACACCTCGAAAGACACACGATGAGACCTCTGCCATGTCCCTTTTCAGGTGAAAAGATTGTTTCAAGAGACTGACTTCCGCTGACGTCGGGTTTCTAGGTTGTGACGAACAGTTTGACAAGCCCCTCGAGGTGATGCAACACGAGGTGCAACACCAGAAAGCGGACCGTAGGGAGCCCCTGATACGCAAACCAACCTGCCAGCCAATTGTACCTGCTATTCCAGCTCGATTGGGTCCGCCGCCACAGCAGCTTCCGTCTCACCGCGTGATACCAAGACGTGTTGTAAAGTGCCGAATATCTGCTGATAGACATGCTACCGTGGGGCCATGGGTACGTATCACTGTGTCTTGGGAACGTGTCTTTCTGGATCTCACTCAATGTTATAATTTTAGGTCCTCTGGAATATATTTAGCCCAATTGAACTCAACATGAGAAAACAGAATGCTTCCATGCGTTGTCGTCCAACACGCCAACCAATCAACTATGACACAGATAGCTCGGACCCTCGACGTGACGACTACGACTTTTTGCTGGCGCTTTCGTCGTATCCTGCAAAGAACCCACAGCTGGATGATCTCGACTCTACCCTGATTACGATGAGTGCCGCGCGAGGTCTGACGCTCTGGGGTTCCGGAACTGCCGTAAGCAGCGCGGCAGGATCTGCCACCCCTGAAGAATACATGAATGCGGTGTCGGTTACCCTGGCTGTGGACGCTGCGGTGCCAAGTTCTGCGACAGAAGCAACAAAGGAAGGGAAGTCGGACGGAAGTGACGTCGCAGCCGCCGCAAGAGGGAATAGTACACCCGAGGAGCGGCAGTCTGGCCAGTCGATGGTTGTGGGTGAGGAGGATGCAGTGGAAAGGATGCTGATCCTATGATCGGGATATCATTCATGTTTCAAGTACCCGTAGGCCACGATTGGTTTTAATTTTTATTCTATTTTTTTCAGCTTTTTTTTGGCATGTGGAGCTGGCCGGGATGACTGAATTTGATACTGCCTAAAAATGACAAGGTGTGACGGGCGCATCGCTTAAGATAGCCACCCCATTCATTCATTCAGTTCCCTTCCCTCGCGACTCCTACCGACAGTGCTCGGTCACCGCGCGCAATGCCTGGCTCGTTTGGTGAACACGACAGCAAGCGTTCGGTAACGCACGACGACTTCACAGCTCCACCATGCTACATCTCTTCCCGCTCCGCGGACGTTATCCTCTCCGACGTGCGTCCAACAAAGCTCTCGACCGACGCTCTCAACTCTATCAACGCGTTTCTTGACGAACTGTTGCATACCATCCTCAGTGCTGCGCGCGCTTTGACGACTACGCAGCTCAGAGCTGGCCTCCACAAGGTGTTGCCCACCACTTTGGGCAAGGAAGCCGTGCTGGAGGCGGAATTGGAACTCAGGGCATACTGGGAACGCACAGGCGGTATACCGGGATCAGGCTCGTCTCTTGTGGTCGTTGAGGATAGTGCATTCAACCTCCAATGGACATTCGAGGTGGGTGTGGCTCCTTTTATGTGTGTTCCCCACAGGCGTTTCGGGCTCATCGAACACAACCGTTGCAGCTCCTTCGTCTCAAGTGTGAAGCGTACTCAACACTGAGCGACACTGACGAGAATTCGGATGCCGAAACTCGCTTGTTTCAGCGCATGAGCGTAGACGGCGTTCCTTCCCCCAAGCAGACGCTCCTCGCCCCGGCCTCTTTGTATTTAACTGCGATCATCGAGTGAGCATAAGCAATTACAGACTAGACTGCATTATCCATTTTTACTGATGGCGGTGTCACGTTGATGTCAGGTCGATCTGCGAGTGAGTGGGGCACAGTTGGTTCTGCCACCACTGCTATGGTGCTGATCTTTTTCATAGACATATTGTATCGAATGTCGGTCGCGTCGCAGCTCGGGACAGTAGTCGAGCGATTGCAAATGGGCAGGATTTGTTCATTGCGTTGTGTGAGGATAGCTCCATTTACGGACTTTTTAGAAACATGGCAGGTGAGTGTAAGGGGTGCCGGGCATCGTCGGATGTGTTAATCATTTGTGGATTGACGTTTTTATTTCTATTTTGTAAGTTTATGGCCAAATCGAGGCCCTCTCGAAACTGCCAAGATCCAGGCGGAGTATGTCAGTCGCACAAGAGAATGATGGCACCCCCTTGCCTGTCGGTGGCACATTCCGCCGCAATGGATCCATCCACCAATCCCGTACTCGCCTGTCGTCCGAGTCCATCAATAACGCCCCCACTTCGACTACAAATTCTTCTAGACCCTCGCTCGACAAGTCACGAACTGTCAAAATGTTATATAATAAAGTTTCCCAGGATTTCATCAATGGAAGCGACCCCGGACATCGAAAAATGGATTCCTTTGCGAGTGCCAACACTAAACAGTCCCTCGCGAGCAAGGGTGACAGGTCTCCTATATCGCCCACTTTTAGTGTATGTCACTGTCCTTCCATTTCTTCTCGTCCCCCTTCCTTAATTCTGTCTTTTGCTTTCAAGGAGGATACGCGTTCCCAAGAGTTTGACGACATGATGAGGTCAGGGTCGACCATGAAGGTTTCGTTGACCCCAGACAGACTGCGCACCATGGAGGTACGTACTCTGTAGCCACCACACTATTGTGGTTTCATGTTGACGTCGCCGGCATCAGATGTTGAACAAAGAAAAAGCGCGCGCGAATGGTCGGCAAAAGGCGCCTCTAAAGACTGAAAAGTCTAATGGCAACGACACACCTCCATCCCATCCCTCCCCAGAGCAGGCCAAGCGTACGAGCGGGCCAACTCCAATTATCCGTCGTGTGGGCTCTGTCGTCGGCAGCGAAGAGGATCGTTTGACACAGAAACCACCGCCGACCTCACGGCCTCGACAGCTGAGTGCAGCAACCACTTCAGGTTATACCGCCCCCTCCTTTACCCGTGTCCGGGCATCCTCAACGACGACAGATTCCTCCACAGCAGTGTCGAACATGTTTTTAAACAATCATACGCTATCAGAATCAAACTCCGCCCTTTCTGATCAACGCCCAGCCTCCGGCTCCATACCCAGGAGAAAGGGACCCCCACAGGAACTGGACCTCGATGCTTCCCGGTCGCCGCGCACACGAACTATAGCGCGCAGTCGAGAGTCACTCGATCTGGAAGATATCATGGCAGGTTCGGATGATGATGGTATGGGAGAGCTGAAGCCTTTCGTATCCCCTAAGCAACATGACCGGCAGCGAGGGCTCTCGGCCAGCACCAAGGAGTTGATTGCTTTCCTCGCTGAGGGTCCCCCAGATTTAACTCCAAGCCGAAATTCCCTTTCTCCGCTCTCCACGACGCCCAAGAAATCTGGTCGGCTACAAAAGATGATATCCAGAATTACCTTGGCTAGTGATACTGTCAAGCCCCCTCGCAAGATGACTGTTGGGTCTGGGGATGCTTCAAGCAGGTCCATGACAAACCTTTCCCCCCTTGCTAATCGGCCTGTTCCACCTCGTTATCCCACCTCTGATCCACCCTCTGCAGCTTCTTCAGAACGTGGTTCTGCGGACCAAGCAGGAACATATCCCCGTCAGCGAGCACAATCCTATGCTCAAAAGCCACTCCCTGCCTGGGATGGCAAGTCTATGGAAGGGGAAGCACCAGCTCGTGCCACCCCTTCTCTCTCCCCTGGAATCGAAGAAGTTCCTCTGAAAACCTCCACTCATGTTCCAGCGATATCTCAAACAGCCTTGGAGATTGATAACTCCAAACCCATTCAGCTTATCAAGCCCTCGCCCTCGCCAACCTTATTTTCACCTCCAGCTACTTCCGTAACCGTACCCGTACGTGTCGAAGCCACGAACGCAACTCCAACACCCGCAGTGCAACGCCCGCCTTCGCCTCCAGTGGTACCGCAGTGCAGGTCTTCTAAAACCGCCTCTCCTCTGCACCAGAAAGTTGCGCCACCGCCTACTTCACAGACACCTTCACCAGCACCATTTGTTCTTGAACATGCTCGCGAGATGCGGACGATGCTCGAGCATGCCACAAGTGCTGCCGAATGCCGTATCCTCGTGGACATGTTCTTGGCCCGCAGTAAGCTCTTCGGGGACGTGGCCAATTTGCGAGCCCTCGCTGCTCCGCCACCTCCAGGAGACTTTGGTGCCAATGGGTTGGAAAGAGCTATTGTTGAAATGTTTCTTGGAGACGGTGAACTTGGCGTTCAGCATAAACCATCGGTTAATTGCCACAGCGCAGAGCTAGCTGAAGCCCCGCTCAACGCTGGAGATGCCGCTTTTTCCATCTCATCAGCCAGCAGACCAGTAGAGGCCAGCGAATCCTGTTGAGATACCCAGATTTCTTTCAACTTCTCGCCTCCAATGGACTGTGGATTCTCTTCGTGATTTTGTCTCACTATATACAGTTGTCGAATCATACCACTTCGTCTATCCATTATTCCGCTTAGCTTGCCTTCGCGTTCGTATCATTTCCTTACCGCTGTGCGTCGGTTTTAATTAACGAATACCATCGACGATGGTCTTAAGAATCCGATCGAGCAAGAAATAAGCGACTTCAGCATCAGAGACATGACCAGCGGCCGTGTTGGGTTACTGCACCTGCAGCGCGACCGCAATGCCCATGGCTGCCAATTCGGCACACAGATAACGAAATACATATGGGACCGCCACCACGTCCATGTCGCCCCCTTTTCTGGAGGAACCGAGCACATGCGCAGTAGGTATGGCTACCGCGACCTCGGGGGCAGGTCCTCTGTCTGAATTTTGACTGGTAGCCAATGCTCTTCGCGCCCGCCCGCCCTCTTCCTCGGCAGCAGCACGGCATACTCTGCAATACTCTCCACCGGGACCTGCTGCTCTCATAGCGTCAGTCGTCGATATCTCTCCTAGACTGATATCGTCGTAGCCCAGCGAGATGATGCTACCACATGTCCGACACACCCATGCAGTAGAGTAGTCTGAACAGTTCATGAGACGGTCTTGTAAGAGGAACGAGGTGCCGTGTGCAATCAGCGCGTCACGCTCCATCTCTCCGAAACGAATACCCCCTGCACGTTTGCGACCCTATTCAGCCCACGACGCCCGTTGTCAGTCCATGCAAGCCCATGACAGAAAGGAAAAGTAAGCACAAGCGCAGGAAACATACCTTGACGGGCTGACGCGTGAGGGCATCGACGGGGCCTGTCGTTCGTACTTGAAACTTGTCGAGAACCATGTGACGGAGACGTTGGTAATACACGACGCCAATGTAGATGTCCGCTGCGAATTCCTCGCCGGTGATACCAGAATACATGGGTTCGTTGCCATAATAATTGTATCCTGCTGCGAGGAGTTGTTCGCCGAAGTAATCGATCGCCCTGTCTTCTTCCGAGAACCTACGTTGAATGGAGTCAGTGTGGATTTGGAAGGATATTGGTAAAAAGTGCCCGAACTCGAATGGTGTTGCATCCTGAGCTAGGCCATGCATAGCACCGGCTTTTCCAGCCAAACTCTCGACCAACATTCCGATTGTCATTCGACTCGGAAAAGCGTGTGGGTTGATTATCACATCGGGTTGCAGCCCGCTTTCCGTGAAGGGCATATCAACCGCTGGCCATTTTTGCGAACAGACACCTTTTTGACCGTGACGGGAGGAAAACTTGTCTCCAATCACAGGCGAACGCGTGATGCGAAGGGTGATGTGTGCTTTTTGGAGTTCGGTGTCGCCTGTGTCAGAACCTTTGCTAGAAGTCAGTGCTGTGTAGAGAGACATGGATTAAATAGAACGGTTTGCGTACCGAGTAACCGGACTTGGTCTACGATGCCCTGCTCATCGCCCTTGTACTTCACGAACCTGGTACGGCCAGTCGTGTCATCCACGTACGCCGCAATTGGATCTCCTGCATCTAACTTGGTACCAACATAAAGCAACCCATCCCTGTCCAAAAATTGCACACACGTGTGTTGCTGATCGCCTTCTTCCGTCCTGATATCATGGCCGAGACCAAAATGAAGCATAGCGGCGGAGTTAGACTTGCTTGCGCTATGCATGTCTTTGAGGTCGATAATCTGTGACTTGTAGACGGTTCCATAGGCAAAGCCGCGTTCGTGAGCGGATTTGTTGAGGATCATGGCGTCTTCCATGTCGTAACCCGTATAGGAAATCACTGCAACGATGGCGTTGGTGCCGTTGGGGAATGCATCCATGGCATAGCTATCGTGTAGACGGGGCCGGACGATGGGGGTTTGACCTGTTTGGAGACGGTAAAGTTTGTTGTCCGTTCGGTGCTGGAGAGCGGTAGATGGAGTCCCCATAGTTTGTTTAGCCATCTAAATCCTGATGATCAGAATCACCGCGCAACATCTTGTAGACAACACCACGCACCTGACATTGATAGATGTTACGAGGACTCTATAGCACTTGTCGGTGAATGCGCGGGTTGATTATATGCGCTCAACTTACTTGGTTAAAATCAGAAAAGGGCGTCAAGTTCGCGAGGATAGAAAGGAAATTCGTCGGTGCATGTTCCACGTGTGTCGTGACACCAGGCTCGACCTCATCCGGCTTCACCGCAATATTCATATATACCTGCTCAAAGGATCCAACTTGATCGTCTTTGCCATTGACCAGGAACTTGACAGGCCTCATCATCCGCGCCCTTGAAGAAAACAAAAACAAACCAGGATACTGTCCACCTTTCGACTCTGGAACGAAGCCAATTTCAAGATCAAGTGAGACCCTGTTCGTCCCCTCTGTCTTCCATATCCTCAGGCTCTCTGCGAGTTGTTTTGCGATGGCCGGCCGAGCCCAGCCGATAACGCGGCCATCGAGCTGAACACAAAGATTTTTGCGACCGTCCACTGAGGATGAGAAAGGTTGGGTCATGCCGTGAGCGGCGAGGAGCCCGGGAATGTGAGTGACAGCGAGAGGAGTAGTGATGATGCGACAGGTTCGGCAGAGGTGGTTCAGGAGGCCACATGGGGAACCATCAGGTGTGTGAACGGGACAAAGAAAGCCTAGTCAAGATGATTATCTGGCCGCGTACAGATATGCTGAGACGCATATACTCACCCCATGCTTCCGGGAGAAGCTTTCGCACAGTAGTTGTTTTGAGTTCTGCAAAGAATGCACCACGGTGTATGCATCTAAAATGGCTGATATAGCGTGACCAGTTGAGTTTTTCTGCGACAATAGTGAAACCTGAGGCTTGTTGCAAGTCGAGACCCGAGGGAGAAATCAAGTTTCCAGTCGCAAGGAAATTGGACATTCTTGAGCCAATGTCCCAATTGACCTTCTGAATAACTTTCGTGATGTACCGCTCTGCACCAACCATGAATTTCGGACAACAGAGAGTTAAGTAGCAACCCACTATCCAAGAAGTCGGGTGGAGGTTCAGCTCTTCGGACATCTGTGGCGATCTGATTACGAACTTGATTGAGAACCTCCTCGAGGCGTTCTTTAATGATCATGCCATACAAGTATCCCGGGAGGAGGACCTCTTGATGTTGTGGTGAATCTGGGTTGTCTGGTGAACATGATCCAGACACCAACGCATACAGCTTGCGCAGCATGTAGCTGAGCCTGGGGTCAGCGGTCATCAGCACCAATATGAGGAAACTCACACCAGCATCCGGAATTTATCACGAGGTTCTTCAAGATGGACCAAAACCATCTTTCGGATCAACCACGCACCGAGTAATCGGTTGTTCCAGTCCTCCGGCATGCCCAATACAACACGGAATTTGTCACCCAAATATTCCAGACACTGATCCCCCGTATATAGGCTGTACATTTTGAAGCTACGCAGGAGCAACTCCACGCGATCGGTCAAGAAAGTGTTCTCATAATCTTGCATCGTGACGTGTTCAAATATCTCTCGGTCGGAAGCACCGATGAGTGCTTTGAGAATCAACATGATGGGGATGACGTATTCCTGCTTTCGCCAGCTGAAGCGGAGCATAGCACTCCCGTTGGAGAGGTAGTGAAGGGTATTGGTGACACTAGACTGGTCAAGTCTGGCGCAACGAATTTGGACGGCATACTGGGTATAAGACGGTCCACGATTAGTAAAGGAGGGGCGGAGGAGGGATATGACATGGTTACGACGGGGAACAATAAGGTATCGGATAAGCCTCTCGTTCCCGTTGATGATGAAGTAACCGCCAAATTCTTCCGACTCTTCATGTCGCCTAACAAGTTCCGAAGATGGAAGACTACGCAAGTTGCATCGAATAGACTGACGCGAGTCAGATAACCGATAATCGGGGATGAAGAAAGTGACTCTTACTCGGACCATGATTGGGACGAGGCCACAATCTCGCATGACACATTGATCTGGATGTGTATCCCCATTTATTGTCCAGCAGACCTTGGCCTGCATGCGACCCCTATAGGACGTAATTCGTTCACGGGCCTGGCGTGGTAATCCAAATCAGAAATCAACCTAAGACACAAAGAGGTGGCAGATACCTCGGAAGGGTAAACTCTCCGTTCCGTACTCCAAGTATCACGATCTGGGACTCTGGGAGGTGCAATTGACACCTCTTCGATCCAAACTGACGACATCGCAAATCATGAAGCGCATCTCTACGTGGACGTAGTTCACTCACTGCTCAGGCGATTACCCCACCCTGCCTGACCACTTTCCGTGCCAATTTGTCCAGTCCCATCAAATACAACACGTTCCCCTATATCCTTAAGGCCGATGGATAGCAACCCCTTCCCGTCACCATCGCCCTTGGGCAGCCCAGAGTCGTCGAAGAGAGCATTGAAAGACTCGATATGGGGTGTGACAAATTCATTGAGAATTGGGTACGTGGATGAATTTTTTGGTGGCTTTTTGAAGGATTCCTCGCGCTCGATCGTGTTAAACGTCGGCTTTCGTTTCTGCCCGTTCGCCTTGCCCGGCATCGCGATGTCTATCACCCTCTGCTCGCCGTCGGAGCGTGAAGCTAATTTTTGGTGCACAATGATTGCGGGAACTACATACCAAATACGCGTGTCGTCGGAGTCTAAATTAATTAGACTCCGCGCCCAAGTCGCTTGCGCGCAACCTTTGGGGACGCCAGCGACGACGAGCGGCCCATATTGTATCTTGTTTCGTCGCAATGTTTGGATCGAACACGGTGCAATCTTCCTGGGCTAATCCTCAGCAGAACCAACAGCAGACTCAAGGTTCCGCTTTTGGTCAACCAAGCGCTTTCGGAAGCGGGGGTAAGACAAGTCATTTACAACCTTGTCCTTTTCGCACCTTTAAACCACCGAGTACAGCTTTTAGTTCAACCAACGCCTTTGGCCAGCAACAGCAGCCAGCAGCGAACCCAATGTTTGGAAACCTTGGAACGAGTAACACTGGAACTTCTGCCTTTGGTTCGTTCGCTTTTTCCATATATCTTGTGCGATTCTGGTTCTCACACAACATCTGACTTCTAGGTCCATTTGGTCAAAATACCGCTGCCTCCACCGGCACTTCTGCGTTCGGCGCTCCTAAACCACCCACTGGATTTGGTACGTTCGGAGGAGGTACTTCTGCGTTCGGTGGGGGTGGGAGTGCATTTGGCGGTGCTACTGCTGCTGGAACATCGGGAACTAATGTTTTCGGATCCACCGCTCCAAGTACGGGGGGCGCCTTTGGTACTGGTAGTTCGCTATTTGGGCAGCCGAAGCCTGCAACGACCTTTGGTGCCACTCCTGCAAGTACGCCATATCACATCTATGAGATCTTATCCCGGCTTATACCTTCCAATAGCAAGTGCAGATACCAATCCACCACCTGTGACGACAGGCACATCTACACCAGCTTATTCTCTCTTCAACGAAAAGGATCCTTCAAACCCAAGTACCATCCTCCAATACCAAACCATCACAGCTACGCCAGCCTATCGGGGCACATCTTTGGAGGTAGGTCAACGCAATTCAATATTTTACATCCATTTGGCCGCAGTTGATCAGTATCGCGAATTAGGAATTACACTTGCAAGACTATCAACAAAATCGCAAGACAGCTGGTGCATTTGGCCAAACGTCATTTGGAGCTCCTGCCACACAAACAACCAGTCTTTTCGGGGCACCAACCACGACCCAACAGCCTACGACTGGCTCGATGTTCGGGGGTGCTACTACTGGCGGATTTGGAACCACTACGACCCAACCTGCTACGGGCGCATATGGAGCCTTTGGGCAACAACAGCCTGGCGCGGGCACAAGTACCGGCACGGCCTTTGGCCCAGGTTCTGCATTCGCGCAGCCTCAACAGCCTCAACAGCAACAAACCTCTGCATTTGGTGCCTTTGGTCAACCTCAACCTCAACAACAACAACAACAACAACAACAACAACAACAACAACAACAACCGGCTGCAGGCACCGGTACTAGTATCTTCGGTGGTACAAATGCATTCGGGCAACCAAAGCCTGCTACAGGATATCCAAGCACCTTTGGCCAACCAAGTAGGTGCATGGTCACAATCGTCTAACTTTCCATCTGACTTGCTCCACAGCAGGCGGAAGTGCGTTCGGCGGTACGGGCACTACGAGTGCTTTTGGCCAACCCACAGCTCAGCCTCCCACTGGTACAAGTATCTTCGGTCAGCCTCAACAGCAACCGACTTCAACCGCATTCGGTACGATTGGTTCGTTTGAATCAAGGGACCGTTCATTGATGTTAGTTTTCAGGTCCAGCTAGTGCTGCAAAGCCTTCGATATTTGGTCAGCCTAATCAGCCAGCCGGAACAACCACCAGTTTTGGCACTGGCCTATTCGGCGGTCAGCAACAGGCTCAGCCAACGCAACCTACAACAGGTCTCTTCGGAACAACTCCAAGTACAGCTACCAGTCTTTTTGGCCAACCGCAACAACAGCAACAGCAGCAACAGCAACAGCCTGCACAACAAACGGGTGGTTGTGAGTGTTACACAATTTTGCTTGTGTTCTCAGTTAATGTTGTTTTGACAGTGTTCGGTAGCACCACCACGCCACCGTCGGGTGGTTTGTTTGGTAGCGGGACAGGTGGTCTGTTTGGCGGTACGCAGGCAACCCAAATGCAGCAACCTGGACAGACGAGCCTCTTTGGTGCGCTAAAACCTCCAACAACTGGGACGGGTCTCTTCGGTGGTGGCACCTTTGGGCAGCCAAGCACAACGATTGGGACGGGCATTCAGCCCACCTTGTTCGGGCAACCATCAGGTCAACAAACGATGGCCCAGCCGACCACAAGCACTGGTACTGGCGCCTTCGGAAGTTCGTTATTTGGCGCACAAAAACCTGTTGCCCCCACAATCAGTACCACACCTTCTACGGGCGGCCTGGGTACCTCATTATTCGGTGCTAATACTCTAGGCTCGTCAACGGCTGCACCAGGCGGACCAGGCACGCTGACCGCCTCCATTGCGGAACCTATATCCAGCAACTTGCCCATCTTCTCGATGCTTCCACCTGGTCCCCGTGCTGTTCCCATCGATCAACAACAGAAGAAGAAACCAGGGTTCTTCGTGGATGTCCCTGCCCGCTCACCTATACCGCGCCTTCCAATCAACTACACCCCGGCTAGTTCGAAACTTCGAGGCTTCGGGGCGTCAGCATCATCTTCTGTGCTTGGTGTTCCTGGACAGAACCTGTCTCTCAGTAATGGAAAAGCAGGCCCTCTTTACCCGAGTCGCGCAGAAGCCCCAGAGAGCATCTTAGGACACAGTGCGAGTCCCGCATTGGGTAGCGGAGGAAGGCAAAGTGTGAAGAAGCTGGTACTGGATAAGAAAGTTGAAGCGTCGGACTTGTTCAGCAGAGCTGGGTCACCAGGCTTGCGCGGCAGCCCTGCAAAGGTGACCTTCAGCCCTGCCCTCAGTCAAGCTGCGAGGGAAAAGGACGTAGCAAGAGAGAAAGAGGATGCCACTCAATCTCTAGAGAAGCCTGCGCATCTGCCGCCCCGCAACATACCAGGTCGATTCACAGCACACAGTTCGCTCACTCTTGGGCAGCCGTCGCCGCCGAGCAAGGTTGCAAACGGTACCGAAGCTACTTCCACCTCTCCACCTCTTCAACACGGCGATTATTGGGTGAAACCCAACCTGGCCAAACTGAAGACGTACGGCTATGAAGAGTTGTCATCTTTCAAGGATTTGGTTGTGGGTCGTGTTGGATACGGAGAGATTCACTTCCTCGAACCCGTAGACCTCACGGGCCTCCCTAAACTTGGTGCACTTCTGGGCGAACTCGTGCGATTCGACGACAAGGAGTGTAGCGTGTATCCCGACGGTGATGAGGCAGACAAGCCGGCGCCTGGGACAGGCTTGAATGTCAAAGCTAGGATCATACTGCTGCGGTGCTGGGCTACAGATAAGGCGACGAGAGAGCCCATCAAGGATGAGCAGGCACCTGCGGCGGTCAAACATGTAAAGCGGCTGAAATCGATGAAGGAGACTCATTTCGAGAGCTTCGATGGGAAGGAAGGGAAATGGACGTTCGCAGTGGATCATTTCTGAGCGGAGTGCTGGGATTGGTTTGTCTGTTTATGCTCAGAATGTCTGTCGTGAAGTGCTATATCATTAGGACTGAAGTTCTGTCGATGTTCACTCGGTACATAATTTAAGATGTAGTTATGAGCACATGTAAGCTGGCTGTTGGCCATTTTGTCTAACCACTGCTTCGGCTCGGAAGTCGGTACCGTCTGGAGACTTTGCGTCATTGGCGTTGCAAGGTGGAGTATTGTGATGCGGTTCGGAATGCCCAGTCACGATGGTATGTACATAGTGCTGTCCCCTCGTCGTCTGTAACCCATCCTCACAGCGCTTCGCAGGTTAGCATATCCGACGAGGAGCTAAGGCAGCACCGTGCAGTGACCATTCGCGGAGCACTCGAAGGAGGGCTCATAGGGACCGGAATCGCCCTCCCTGCGTTCTACCTCCTAAACAGGCAATCGAGCTACTATCACTCTCTCCCCTTCCCAATCAAGTTGCTTGGTGGTGTCATCATCGTTGCACCCCTTGTCACCATCCAGGCCGAGAGAAGAAATCTGGAATGTGTCCGTCGGCATTGGTGCGCCCAAATCGCCCTTCTAGTGATGATGATGGGTTCAAAGTAACTTGCGACCATAGGACCGAACTCGGAAAAAGTCAACTCGAAATACGCGAACACGAAGAACGAAAGAGATGGACCGCTTTGAGCAGAAAGGACAAGGTGGCGGAGTGGGCAGCGAAACACCAATTGAGTGTTATCATGGGGAGCTGGGCGACAACGATGACAGTCGCTGGAAGCGTTATCATGCGTGATCCGTACGTCTTTGAGCTTGGCCAGCTATCAGGTACTGATGAATTGACGCGCTTTCTATATGGGACTGTAGTTTGTTAACGATGCCACAAAAGGTAAGGGCGGACAGCGATGTGTGTGATAAAGCGTGTCATTAATGGCTTCCTCGTTCGGGGCTAGGTCGTGCAAGTTCGCCTGTGGGCCCAAGGACTCACTATCGGTGTCGTAATCGCTGCGGCCACGCTCACTCACGCTCAACGCGCCACAGCGATGGAGATGAGAAAGGTGAGACCTCAGCTGGTTGAAACAGGTTATCACTTACTTGACGGATCTGCGTAGCATGGAGATCTTTATTGGCAATATGCGGTTCGTTGGTCAATCCATAGTTACGTCAATGTCTGACAATGAACATTTCTCAGCTCGAGGATGAACGACTCGAAAAGGATTCACAAAAGACTCCAAGCGTGTGAAGTTATGCGTGACATTGCGTATTGATTGTTGGATTCCACATGTACTGCATTCGTACAGAATCAGCAAAGTTGCTAGTGTTCTGGTCAGAGTCGACGTTCCTCACGGGTTTATTTCAACGTTAGGACCGGTACGATCGGGTGTGTCACACGTCTGTCAAGTTCTGAGTTTAACAAGAAAACGAAAATTTATATCTAGCACTAATCTGGCATAGCAAAGAACACAGGTACTGGTGGCTGGCTTATGGAATAGGCGATACCAGGTCGATGCCTGCGTTCGAGAATAGTAACGTCCAGTTCATGCGTAAAAACGCCAGGCAAAGTAAGCACCCAGCAGAGTGAGAGGGATGAAATACATCAAGCTCAAAAAACATTAGTCGGACGGATGTGAAATTAAGGACACGTCAACTCACTTCGAGCCCTTCTCGACAGCACTGTGGACAACAGGGTTTGACGAAGCCTTGTTCGCCTTGGATGGAGCCTGAGGATATCGCAAAGTTTAGCTCGGGACTCTTGGCTATGACACCACTCGGTACTTACACCGCCTTGTTCAAGCTCGCCCACTAACAAGCCAGGAAGAAGCGAACGAGCTTCGTCAGAGTGACCGACATCCTCAAAAGCCTCGGTTGCGTCTTTGCCTGCAATGGTGGTGTTCAAGGACGAGTCTGGTCATAAAAGCTTGGGATACGCACCTCCCTCGCTGATAATTACCTCGTCACCACCGGGGTGCTAGCATCAGACATGTAAGTACCACGACTGTACGTCGTCCATACAAGAGAAGGATACCTCGTCGATGAACTTCGTTACATTGTACACTGTTTGATGGAGGCATCAAATTTCGGTCTGCATGAATGACACGTCTACGCACCCTTGCCGTGGATGGTGACCCAGAGATTTTGCTTGGTGTTGTTTGCCTGGAGCTCAGAGTACGAGACGACCTTGGACATGTTTGTGACGACGTTTGTGAGGTAAAGGTAAGTGAGGAAGGCAGAGAAGGAGAGATGGGAATGCAAGCACTTCAGCGGGTGTTTGGACGTGTAAAAACCGGTGAGTTCCCACACCAATCGGAAAGACTTGGGTAACCTAATAGATGCCAAGCGCGCTTAAGCTCAAACAACGCAAAATCAGATACTCTAGCTACTTTGTGTATACTGTCTGCTTGGTTTAGTACTCGGATGCTCATGCATGCAAGACTGCTCAGCGTACTGTAACAGTTAACCATTCGAGCGTGGACCGTGCAATTTTCTCTCTGCCACTTCACCAGTAAGAAACGAAAGCATTGTGAGCTGTGTCCCTAGGCAAAGGCGAGTGGAGGCGGTTTAAGCTTCAAAGACGCGTCCACAGCATGACGGCAACCGCAACAGCTCATGATACCGTCGCTATCATCCTACGAAGGCGTCGACAAAGGCAAAGGGAGAAAGCAAGAGTCGAACCTTGGCCCAGTCTTCATGGTATACATGCAGAGCTCCGATTGAATATTTCACTTCCCGCCGCAGGCCGTGCCGACAGGGTCTGCCATAAGCAGAACCTTTCTCTTGACCGCTTCCAAGCACCAGCCAAACCGACACCTCCACCCAAGATGGCTCTGCACGACGAGCACGCCGACATCCTTGGCGGCCCCATCCTGCAAAGACCGGAATCTGGCTTATTCGCCACATTCTCTCAGTATCACTTTGTTTTCAAGTCGTTTACACTCTTGGGACTCGGTTTGTTGGTATGGATCGCGTGTGCACGCGGTCTCGAACATCTCAAGAAACATCGCGAGCTGAGGTACAGAAAGTATGTCTCACGTCCCGATGTATTTACATCTTTTTGACATTTTTTCCAGAGCGATGCGTAGAAAGCACGGAATCCCCGACTCAGACTGTCGTCCTTTTGCTGTAGCATATGCCGCAGCCAAGCGTGCGCACCTTGAACGCGAGGCTCAAGACCGGAAGAAGACGACCAATTATGTGTCGGACCATAATTCACCGGCTGTTGATCAGCGAACCAATGCACAGAAAGACGCGCGTGGCCTGAGGAGACGGGTTCCCGAAACCAGTGAGTCAATCAAGACGTCTTATGATGAACGTGCTTCATCTCATTGTTTCATCACGGATCTTCACGTATCCCGCTTGCACCGTGTGTAGCTGTACAACTTCATGATTATCCACTCCCCGAAAAACACGCCTCTCTGTACGATAACAAGCGCCCGGACGTTCATCCCCTCGATTTCGCCGATCGCTACAATCCCAATCCACGTCATCGAGTGGCTATTCCAGAAACACTACCTGCCGACCGGCCTCCCGTCCGCCGTTCCAGCAGAAAAGACCTCGTCATAAATCTGGATGATCATGAAGAGTCAAGAAAACGTTCTTTTGAGGACGAAAGCGACGTCGAACATGAGACCATAAAAAAGTCTCGCATAGATGGCGACGAACTCATAGACGGAGATGAACAAGCAGACTGGTACGCTCAGTACTCTGACATGCCGCCTCGACGAGCGTCCAAGGAATCTCTGGACCGACAACCCGAGGATATTTATGTACATATGATTGGTCAAGAGAGATCCAAACGCGTTAATGACCTTCGCGATGAAGACCACGAGCCCGTTGATGAAACAATGGAAGGCTTTGACGAAGATGAATTGACAGAACTCAAGGCTGTGGCGCGTGGCAAGAAACGTGATCGGGCGGAGGCAGGGTCAACCTTTGGAGGTGATGATGAAGAGGACATTCGGAATGGAAGGGCATCGCATTATCGCAAGCGTCGAACGATTTTGCAGAGGAGGACAGAAATACCTGCACGAGGGCAGAAACGCGACCGCGGAGCTGAATCGCCTGAGAGTGACGGCGAGGGAGGTCGCTCCGAGATTTCTCGAAGACGTGCCCAGCGCAGCCCCAAAAGGAAAAAGGACAAGAAAGTTGTGTCTGACGAGGTCAGCGAGATGTCGGTGGAGGATTCACGTGTATCCAAGGACCCCCTCTGCGGTGGCCGCAGGGTTGATGACGAGTGGGAGGCTGATGGTGTTCAGTACAAGGTCGGCGACAAGGGCGAGCGGCTGCGCCTAGCTTTGGTTAAGAAGGCCAGGAATAAATACCATATGGTACGTTTTTCCAGTTTGGAGTTCCACACCTCCTTCACGCCCGCCATTCAGCCCCAGGATTCCCAACATCCAGATCGATCAGCTGCGCTAGAGATCTACGTAGAGATGTGGATGACAGAAGAACAGTACAAACAAGCAGAGGGGAGACACGAGCTGGCTTGGCAAGAAGCACCAAGCGAGTCGGGTGGATCCAAGACCCCCGATGTTCTCGATTCTCCTACGAAGAACGGCAAGAATCTCTTGTGGGACTCGGTCAAAGGCAGTCCCGCTCGTCGTCCCTTCCGTCAACTCATGCCCGCAGGCGCTTCGACTCGTATTAACCCCTTCGAGCAGTGGCAGTTGCAGCCTGCCCTCGGTCGTCGTGTGGCCTCCTCCAGTATCATTGTTTCTCCTATACTCCCAGGTGTTGCTGATTCAACACGTCCTGGTTTCCGCGGCTTCTCTAAATGGGAGAAGCAAGACCGAGAGGCAGAGGCAATGGCCAGAATACGGGCGAAAATCGAGGAGCAAAAGAAGGCTCAGGGACCGCCCCAGAAACCAGATGAAATACCGACGAGCGTAACCGCCCCTGAACTTGGCACTAAGCCGTTGTCTATTCCTACAATCACACTTACCCCTGTGCCCGCTGTAGTTGCAGAAGGGAAGTCGGATGATAGTACCCCGCCAAGCAAGTCGAACACTTCGACTTTCTCCTTTGCGACCCCTCCCAGTACTAGTGATTCTGTCACGGGAACTGCTGCCGCTGCTTCCACTACTACTCCCGGTTTCTCGCTGCCTTCAACTTCTATTCCCGCGGCCACGCCATCCACACTCTTTCCTAGTGCTCCGACTGTCCCCACTACAATTTCTTCTACGATATCTCTTTCTCCGTTTTCGTTCGCGAAACCACCGCAAGTACCATCATCCACCTCTACAACCGCTTCGTCATCCACGATGCCAATTTTTTTCAGGAAGGGGTCTGGTGCAGGCATGCCATCCTCATCTACCCCTTCGCCCTCCACTCTAAGTGCAACGACGACCCAGCCTCAACCTCCCTTGACTGAAAGTGCCTCTAAACCAGCCTCGTTCTCTTTTGCAAAGCCAGACACCTCTTCCTCCACCTCATCCCCCGCTGTTGTTACCCCCCCTACAACCAAATCTCATGTGCCAATTTTCGGTGCTACCTCGAGTTCTTCCCCTTCACCCGTGACCTTTTCTTCCACCCCTGCGGCTGCTAAGTCGGAGGCTCCAGTTCCTCCTCCCGTCTCGACCTCTGCTACCACGTCCGAAAGTTCGAAGCCAACAGCCCCCCTTTTCTTATTTTCGGGTGCATCTTCATCTTCATCTTCTACTACTGCCATACCCCCTACATCATCTACATCATCGGCACCCAAGTTTTCATTCGGACAACTGTCTACGACATCGACGTCCGCGCCAGGCATCGCACCGCAGCCCAAACTGACTTTCAAATTCGATCAGACACCGCCAAGTGCAACGGATGGTGGTGCTTCTGCGTCCACGCTTCCAGCTGCAGATGAATCGAGGAAGTCAGCTGTGCCGGTGTCGGCCTTTGGCCGCGCAGTTGGTTCGGATGAGCCTGTCAAACCTTCGCTGTTTGGAACAACATCTATCTTCGGGAGCTCAACATTAAGTTTACCTTCGGCTTCAGCGACGAATCCTTTTGGGAAACCGGTCGCCGTGGACGGTATTGCCTCGACATCTACGCCACCTAAAGCTACGTTGGCATCCGCAAGTACCACAACCTTCAGCAACATACATTCCTCTACACCTGCTGGGGCTCCTGCCTTTGGTAACGCACCAGTCTTCTCGTTTGGTGGGACCAACTCTGGTTCTAAGTCTGCTGAGGGATCCAGGCCCGCATCTTTGTTTGGAGGTGCCGCAGGAGGCTCCAAACCTGTGTCTATATTTGGTGGCAATACAGAAAGCTCGAAGCCTCCCTCTGTCTTCGGTGGCTCAACTGAAGGCTCGAAACCAACGTTTGCGTTTGGTGGTTCCGTAGAGACGTCCAAGCCTGTTTCGGTGTTCGGTGGTCATGTAGAAGGATCAAAGCCAACATTTCCATTCAGTGGTGCTACAGAAAACAAATCTATGTCTGGCCGTACTGCCGAAAGCTTGAAGTCAACTGCTCTTTTTGCTACTGCCTCTGACAACTCGTTGCCCTCTAATACCACAGACGCTTCTAAACCTGCGTCCACCCCTGGAAGCACCACATTCGGTCCATCTTCCTCGGTGTCGACATTCGCGTTCGGGAAGGACGATTTAGCCACCAATACATCCACCTCTACGAACATGCAGGCAAAGCCTGCAACTTCCTTCACTTTCGGAGTTCCATCAGGTGCGACTGGCTCGATGTTTGGGCAACCGTCCGTCTTCGCGACGAGTGGTGATTCGGGCCAATCAATATTTGGCAAGCCCACAAATGCTGCGCCCAGCGCCTTTGGGTTTGTCGGGACTGGGGGCTCGGGCTCGCCAAGCACATTCTCGTTTGGCAAACCAGCGACACAGAATCAAAAGCAGGAGCAGTGAAGAGGAGGGGCAAGGCTCATGTAGACCTCGCTGGGATATGCGTGATGTGTGGTGCTTTTGAAGGGGGACCCCACCCCCATTCTGCAAGGTGAAGAGACGGACATTCAACGACATCATGTACACTACACAACACCTTTTTGACTACGCTTTTTTTACGCTCGGTATTTTATCATCTCAAAAATATGTTAAGCATGGCAGGCGAGACTCTTTGGTTCATCGATGTCGCTCTTTCTCGTAAACAGGGAGCGAGGGACATGTAATTTACTGGTGATCACTGACGGCGACCGAGTGATAGTTGGGTCACTTTATCTGGATGCACTTGTCTTTTGGTTTCTTAGTATGTCAGCGAGTGCATCGCTCGGATCGGGGTGTACTAAGCGGTGGCCCATTAGCGCCCTCACAAGGCCGGCTAGCTCAGTTGGTTAGAGCGTCGTGCTAATACATTCAGGAGCGAAAACTGATGTACGCGAAGGTCCTGGGTTCGACCCCCATGCTGGCCACGTTCTTTTTATTCCATACCCTGTTTTCTCCACGTTTTCACTTAAAATAGAACGTCGAGAATTGTTGACGGCCGTATGCATAGCGTGCATCCGAGTCGTTGAACCAAATCGTCAATATCACAAGCAATCCTATATGATTCGGCCCATTGATTACTATCTCCGAGTGTCATAGCCGTGGGACCGCTGGCATTAACTGAGACTTTAAAAAAAGCGCCAGTGTGACGGCACCGCTGTCTTCATGTTGTGAATAGAAAACGAATGGAATGGCACAAAAGCCTTTTGACCACCGCAGGGCTCGAACCTGCAATCTCCTGATTCGTAGTCAGACGCGATGCCATTTCGCCAGGCGGCCTCTTTCATTCAATGGAACAATCGAAGAAATATAAGCTCCACGTCTCTGTACAGAGCCGCATCTGGTAACAACGTGAATTAGATAGTTAGATAGTACTTTCCTTCTCCAGGTAATACGCGTCCAACGTCCTTACTCATTATTCGACTCAGTTGTCATAGAAGCAAGCGCCCTGACCTCAACGGATTCTCTGAGGCGTGCTCCCTCCGGAGTGTTCGCGTCGGGAAGTATAAGAATCGCATGCTCCCGTCTTGTAACACATCGTCAGGGTCAAATCCCCCATCATTATACATGACACCATCCCCCCTATCCGGATAAATGAGTGCGACGGGCATAAGATCCCTCTTCAGATAGTGAATACCTCACCATTACATAGACGCACGAGAACTCTAGCTACCCCGTATGTACTGTCCAGCGAGAGGTACCACCTCATCGGACAATAAACAAGGATCCAAAAAAAAAAACCCTCTTCGAATCGATGCTGCGGAAATCAGAGCGCAATGGACCTGTCGAGTGCAACATGGGAAATGGGCCGCCAGGGTTGATGACCTGGAATCGACGTTTAAGCAGGGCTGGTATTTCGGAGAAGCTGGGACGTGACGGTGGACGCGGGCGATGGAGGAGGCCGTAGTTTGGTTTACCTGCACGCGAGCGACAGGTTGACGTTATCATCGAGCTCGCCGGGTCGACGACGGCAGATGGCTAACAGCCGTGTCAACATCAAGTTGCTGATGACGTCGCCGATGGTGAAAGCAAACGAGCAACTGACCGTGATCGAATACGATTTTACTGGCATCAGTGATTTTTTTGATAAGCTCGATAGTACTCTTTCTCGACGTCGACAACGCGAGGATCTTCGACCCAGTTATACTGACGTTGACCGGTGACGCTATCGGCGTTGAAGTATAGGCACGGGAACCGTCGAGCAATTCGAGGGAGTAGTCGAGATCATCAGTGGTCGCAAAGTTCTCAGAGGACATTGTAGATTGAGTCTCGATGGGACAGCATTTAGCAGACGTGAGGTACATTCATGAAAACCGTTGACTATACTCCCTGCAAATGGGGAAGCCCGAACATGAGCTCGAGTGATGAGAGTGGCATTAGTGAGAACCTGCGTGCCTACTACCGTCTCCCCCGGCATTGGATTGCAGATTAGCGGGGCGTTGTTACCTTGGAATGGTGGAAAGTTTGTATGACGGTGACTCAAAGTGCATTATCCACATAAATGTTGGGTGACACCGGCGCGATATATTTGCTGTCGATGTGTCAGAGGCCGCTCTGGCCTTGTCTCGAGGTTCGATAGTGTGCAGTAGAGGGCATCGACACAAGATCTCATACATGTAAGACTGTTGCACTCTGTTAAGTCAGAAACTACACGCCAGGGAGTACGCGGACGACAGCAGAACGACCGTGGCATTGATTCTGAATGTTGACCGTTGCAAAAATGGTGTCGGATTCGATGGGTTCACGATGGCCAAGTGCCTGCACAGCGCTAGCTTGCTTGAAATCGTCTAAGCCGCCTAGGTGACCACCTGGATATTGCCCTCTACTGTGGTCACTGGGGAGGCTCAAATTTCAAAGATGGAATCTAAGTGCGGAGTACGCCACGTTCGTGGCTGTGCTACTACATCATCAACAGCGAAGAATATTGGTTGGCTCCATCATTTGGGTCGTCCTGTACAACACCCCCCTCCCATGTCTGTTTTGTTCGAGACATCCCTCGGGGACATTGTCATTGATTTGGAGGTTGAATTATGCCCGAAGAGCTCCGAGAACTTCCTCAAACTCTGCAAAGTATACTATTACAACCTGAGTGCATTCTTTAATGGTGAGTCCCTTCTATGAGAAGATGTTTCACGACCTGTTGAAAACATATGGGCTTAGTGTCGAAAGACTTCCTTGCTCAGACTGGGGATCCAACCGCTACTGGCACGGGTGGGGAGTCAGTCTGGTCGTATATCGCTTCTCAAAGAGACGACAAATCAGTATCGCGCTATTTCGTGCCGGAAGTCGTACCGAAACTCAAGCATACACATAAAGGGACTGTCTCGATGGCTGTAGCTCCTTCCATCGGCGGCGACAAAGGCGGTTGTGGGAGTCAATTCTACATCACCCTCGCTGACAGTATCGGGTATCTCGATGGCAAGCACGCTGTTTTTGGCCACGTAGTCGAAGGATTGGAAACCCTGGATAAGCTCAATGACGTTTTTACTGATCGAGAGGGACGTCCTTTCAAGGATGTTCGGGTTCGCCATGTCGTCATTCTTGGTATGAGGATAGAGGCGCGCGTCATCGTATACTAATGTTCAGATCCATAGATGACCCATTTCCGGACCCGGCGGGTTTCACTAAGCCACCCTCTTCGCCTACTCGGCCACCGGATAACTCCACAAGGATTGCTGAAGATGAAGATGCTCTTGCCACTTTGCCTGAGGAAGAGGAGGAACGCGAACGTCGGGAAAAAGCTGCGGCAGCATCTGCGCTGACCCTCGAAATGGTTGGCGACTTGCCTTTTGCAAACGTTCGCCCTCCCGAAAACGTCTTGTTTGTATGCAAACTGAATCCAGTTACCCGAGACGAGGACCTCGAGCTTATTTTTTCGCGGTTCGGGACCATCATGAGTTGTCAGGTAATCCGCGACAAAAGGACGGGAGATTCGTTGCAATATGCATTTATAGAGTTTGACAAACGAGACGACGCTGAGCAGGTTTGAGTTTCATTCCACCAACTGGTATCAAAAGTTACACAGCCTCACATGCCCTTCAGGCTTACTTGAAGATGCAGAATGTTTTGGTCGACGATCGTCGTATATGGGTTGACTTGTAAGCATGCTTAACGCATTGGCTACTTTTGCTAATTGCGTCCTGCTCAGCTCCCAGTCTGTGGCTCGACTGAACACTTCGTGGTCCAACAACCCTAAATTAGGTCTGCGGGGGAGAGAAAGGGGAGGCTTCGCGGGTCGAGATGACTTAGAGGAGACTCGCAGATATCGAGGGAGCCCGAGAGAGAATGGGCGTGGTGACTACGGGATGGTATTTGAGGCCGCAGCTGTTGGATCGTCGCACCACCGAAAGCGAGACCGCAGCAGGCATCGGGACCGATCCTCGGAACGCCAACGCCGACGCTCCCGATCCCCAGTGCCGCATCGGCGGCCATCACCCGACCGTCGCACACGGCATGAACCCTAATCCGGAATGTTTACGACTATTTGTAAGACAATTCAACACTTGACCCCTATCTTGGAATTCAGACTACTGCGCATTCCCAGTATGTAAGTATCAAGTCCTCTCACTGATCTGCCGCCACGCTGTGCCCCAGCTTGACCCGCGTGGAACCTATAAAATCTGCTGTTTAGCGCAGCGTCTGCGCCAAATTTCTGCGACTGGACTTTTAACCACACCCCCACTATGACGGTCTCTGACCGCGACTCATACTCAGAGGACGCCGACGTCTTTCTCGAGTCTGCAGATGGCGTCAAGTTCTGTGTCCACCGCTGCATCTTGGCCGCTGCCTCTCCTTTCTTTGAACATATGTTTGCTCTTCCTCAGCCTCCTGCAGATACGAAAGAACATCGTCCAGTGATTCCTGTGTCAGAGCATAGCTCCGTCATTAGCACTTTGCTCCAGTTCATCTACCCGGAGCCTGACCCCGCTATCACCTCATTGGACGAGCTTGCCGCTTTTCTCACCACGTCCGTCAAGTACGACTTCTTGGGTCCTATAGCCGCCCTACGCAAAGAACTCCTGTCACCCCGCTTCCTTGACGAAAGCCCCACTCGTGTGTACGCCATCGCCAGTCGGTTCGACTTCGAGTACGAAGCACAGGTGGCATCGCGGTACACGCTCTCTGGCAACATCCTTGACTGTCCGCTCTCCGACGATCTCAAATACATCTCCGCTCATGCCTATCATCGACTTCTGGTGCTCCATAGGACGCGTGCGGAAGCTGCGCGGGCCCTTTTGAAAATACCACAGGATGTCAAATGCATGCAGTGCTCGGGGCCATTTTACGGCGCCTTCGTTCCGCCAAAGTGGTGGAAAGAGTTCGAGAAGTTGGCGAGGGAGGAACTCTCTGTACGGCCAACGACCGACGTCATCTTCAGCATGCCGTTTCTAGCACGAGTCACGCACGAGTCGGGGTGTATTCGGTGTGCTGGGAGCATTCTTGACGCACACGCGTTCTTTGCGAATCTGAAGCAGCAGATTGACGACCTTCCTTCTACGATATGAGTAGACATCCTTTTCCGTGCCGCATTCTGTGATCCTACATCTATTGCACTCCTTGACCTGGCCGCGTTCTTTTATCCCCGACACGACCCAACAATTCTGTTTCTAGTTAGTTTCCCGTCCGGCTCCTCGTAACACTACTATCACGACGAACACTCTAATTTGGCTTGATGCAGACATTGTAGCATAGTACCTTTCGTTAGCTACTATAGGTGTTTTCTCATTGCTTGTGTACTAATCGTAATCTGATTTACTGCTGTTGACGGTTATCTTATAAATAGTAACCTCGTTCGCATGCAGGATCCGTCCCAGTGATCTCGATCCCCATACCTAAGCTTGACGTGGAAGAGCACCTTTGTGAACATTCCAAAATCATGACCACACCACAGCTCGCCTCGTTCAATGTGCCAGTTGTCGACAATGAGCCGATGGTAAGCAGATGAGCGTCGTTCAGACTTGTTCGATCACCCACAAGGCCACAGAGGAGTTATGCTGTGGACTCGCCAGAGCGAAGAGGCCTGGAGGCGACCTTGAAACAGATGGAACAGGAACTACCTTTCGAGGTACCCTGCATTGTCAATGGCAAAGAGGTTTGGCACAAGTAGTACCGGATCACAACTCATTGCTGAAGACATTCGGCGATTCAGATCAAAACTGGAAGACTGGCGAAGCAGATCATACCATCAGATCATGCCAGACACCTGTGTACCTACCATGAGGCAGGCGAGGCCACCGTCGCGACCGCGATCGACGGGGCCCTCGCCGCGAAGGCAGAATGGGAAGCCTTGCCATGGAATGATAGGGCCGCCATCTTTCTCCGCGCTGCGGAGCTTGTTAGTGGTAAGTATCGCTACAAGCTCATGGCAGCCACCATGCTCGGTCAAGGCAAGAATACTTGGCAAGCTGAGATTGATGCTGCCGCTGAGGTGCGTCCGCTTTCTGGCCGCCATCATGATAGCTGTCTGGCTCTGAATTTGTACGATAGCTTTCCGATTTTTTCCGTTTCGGTGTGAAGTATGTGGAAGAGCTTTATGCTCAACAGCCACCCAAAAATGCCCAGGGGACTTGGAAGTGAGTCGGTCTGGTATGTATCGCCTGATCCTCCTCTGATGCGCTCATAGTCGTGTCGAATATCGAGCGCTTGAAGGTTTTGTACTAGCCGTCTCTCCGTTTAATTTTACCGCCATCGGCGGAAACCTTCCCGGAGGTGTGTCTTTATCTAGCTTTTACGGTAGTCCTAATTTGAAGTTGGTTCTACCTAGCTCCGGCGTTGGTCGGGAATGTTGTGGTTTGGAAGCCCTCGCCTGCAGCCACCTATTCGAATTACCTTATTTACCAAATTCTCGCGGAGGCCGGTGTCCCTCCTGGTGTTATCCAATTTGTGCCTGGGCCACCGCCCGAGGTCGTGGCACAAGCCATCGGACATCCTAACTTTGCAGCGTTGCACTTCACGGGAAGCACCTTGGTATTCAGGAAGCTTTGGAAGGATATCGCCGCGAATCTCGCTAAATACAGAAGTTATCCTAGGATTGTCGGCGAAACTGGTGGAAAGAACTTCCATATCATTCACAAGTCCGCAGAAATCCGTAATGCGGTGATCCAGAGTCTCAGGGGAGGCTTCGAATACCAAGGTAAACCACACGTCCATCTTGGCTTCGAGCCAAAACACTTCATCACATTACAGGACAAAAATGCTCTGCACTTTCCAGGTTGTATATTTCTTCTTCGGTCTGGAATGGTGGATTCAGAGATCAGTTCTTGGCTGAGATCGCGAAGATCAAAGTTGGGGCTGTCCAAGACTTCGCTCACTTCATGGGTCCTGTCATGTAACGTTTCATTTTCATCACATGTGGTCTGCATCTATAGATGAGTTGTTTCAGTGGCCGACCAGCCTACGACAGGATCCTGGGCTACATCGACAAGGCAAAGGCTGCTGGTGGAGAAATTCTCATCGGAGGAAATGGTACGTCGGTGCGCATCCGAGTCTTGGGGCCTAAGGATCGACTATTATTGTACCTCCAGGGGACGATTCCATGGGCTTCTTCATTCAGCCAACTATCATCTTGACAAAGGACCCTCAGTCAGTAACTATGACTGAGGAGATTTTTGGTCCGGTAGTTACGGTAATTATGTGATTCGAGTTCAGTAGGACTCGCTGGAAGCATATCATCACACAGGTCTACGTATACGATGATGCGGACTTCGAGAAGACCCTGGAACTGATTGACAATACGTCTGCCTATGCTCTGACTGGTTCTATGTAGGTCAGCCATGATACATTCGAGAATTAGATGCTCAATTTGGTTGTAGCTTCGCCACCGACCGAAAGGCGCTCCTCACTGCCACGAACAAGTTGCGCAATGCGGCTGGTAATGTGTACTACAACGAGAAGTGCACAGGTGCTGTTGTTGGACAGCAGCCCTTCGGCGGCGCACGCGCAAGCGGGACAAACGATAAAGCAGGGAGCATTAGCATCTTCTATCGCTTTGTGTCTGCCAGAAGCATCAAGGAGAACTTCGTGGGGCTGGAGGATTTCCAGTACCCATCTAACATTGTTTGAATGGAAAAAAAAGCGGAGAGGTCACCTCGAAGAGGTAAATACTTGCAATATTGAATCAAGCGTAGTGTACACCTTGTACATACTACCACTTGTGTGTTGGGATCTTCAACCACCACCCGCGGCCGTGGGTGTAGGCAACCTGTGACCCCAACGACTGACAACCCATGCATATGCCAACTATCTTTTCGAATCCATGACAAGTATATCGCTCTGGTCGAGCCTCGTCCGCTCAGCAATGACGAATCATCTCAACCCACAACTTCTATGTTCTCCCCAGTATCCCGCCCTTCGTCCATTCACCGTTGTGCTGCCGTCCTGGGACCGGTAAACCAGCCAGAGAGTGCTAGTGAAATTTTTTTTGCGGATGCTGCTCGAGAAGAGTGCAGAGAAAGCAATGGAGCCGCCTCCAAAGAAGGCAGTACCAGTAAATTGACGCAACTGGAGAGTCAACACCAGAACTAGACAGGTGAAGAATCGATGCAAGATGCGATCTTGCGGATGCTGGTCGACAAATACAAACCCCTTCGGTTTGGGTCCATCAAAACCGCAGACCAAAAACTGAAGGAATCACCCCCACAGGTCCCGCAGTCCGCTGTCTCTGCGCAGGGGGCTGTTCCTATTCCTGCACGCCCATGGCAAGAAATCGCGGACGCGCCATTGCTTCTTAGCATCGAGGGTGATAAAATTGGGGAACTTTGTGCCATCCTTTGCTCGCTCATCCGCTGGATCTGACGACAGCTACGAACGCACAAAACAAACTGAGAGAGAGCTGGAGAAGCGTAAACAACAAGCTCGCCGGCTGTCGCATGCACGCGAGTCGACCTTGGACTACCGACTTGGCCTGAGAGATGGAGGTACCGGCGATAGACATACTTCCTCTCGAATATATCCTGTCAGTCTGAAAGGATGACAGAGCCTCATAGAAGATCGTATAGAAGTACGAAAGTTTCCTGTGTGCTTAAGGTTGACTCATTCGGTGATCGATACAGAAAGCACGGCTTTCGGGCCAGTTCGACAAGGTGAAAGGCAGGGGCCAGCCAATCGCACGGCCGACCGAGGAGCGCAATCCGTTCATTGCCAGGGAGAAGTTTCTCATGAATCGAATAGTGCAGCGCAATGGTGCTGCTCTTCCGTGGGTCGAAGTCCAAATGGGTTAGTCATTCATGATCTCGTCTCGGTTGCTTGCAAGCTAAACGTTACGCTATAGAGTTGGAAGCAGCAGTGAACTCCTTTCGTGAAACCCTGCGACAGCCTTGGACCAGGCGCGCGATTCGGACATTGACCATAACTCAGCCTGCTCCTTTTTTGCCGTCGTTGTCATCGAGCACAGTTACGTCTCTGCGTGATCGGGAATGGGAGGAGCGAGAACGCTGTTACCATGACATTGCCATCGCCGAACTAAACTCACTCGTCCGTAAATACAATGCAATGGCACCGTATGCGGTCCGTCGACCGGGACAGCGAGCTCGTGAGCGCCTATCACGACTGTGGGGAGGAGATCCTTCGTGGGATGGGCCTACACCTTACTGTATATGTAAGTGCCGTCTGATTGTAATCAAACCGTGATCTTACGTCCCCTTGAGACAGTAGCCGAAATTTCCTATTTTAGTCGTTCGTGTTGCCGCGAGTTCGTGTTACAGGAACGTAATCAGGACCGCACGCATACTTCCATTGCGAACGTCGCTGCACCAGGTGTACAAACAGTCGAGCTCAGTGCCAAACAACACAACGACGAGCTGGGTTACATCTAGTAGAACAATGAGGCCTAGGAATCCAACGGACGGGAGAACTTACGTAGGTCGGTTACTGCTCGGCCCAGGGAGACAACAAAGGCGGACGATTTCCACGACGTAATGCATAATGCGCCTCGTGCCCTGCCTCGCCTTTTGAGGACAGCCAGCGCAATTGTGGGAATCTAATCTATAAAAACCCAACTTCCCTGCTTTTTTCCGTACCATTTCCACCTTTTTATTTCCTCGCCCCCTTTTTCCTCTTTCCCGCACCCGTCTTCATCCCATATGGCTACCTACGAGAGATTCGAGGAGTACAAGTCCCTTCCTATCACTGGCGAAATTACCGTTCGTCGTCTTATTTTACTCGTCGTCTGCTGTGGCGTTGAACGTCCAACTTGCTTTAGCCTGGTGACCTCGTCGCTGTCAACCATGACCGCTATGGTCGAAAGGAAGGTCTTGTAGTCGGCTCGTTCACCGACGGCCTTGTACGTCGAGCATATTTTTTTAATAACTCCAGCGGCCAACATTGATACAGGGCCGTCAAATCCTTGAAGTCCAACTTGAAGCAAACGAAGTTTACCAGGCATGGTGATTCCCAACATACATGTGGTTTGGCCCACTGGTTCACCGACGCCCTTCCAGGTACCCCACCGTCACCCGTGTGAGACGCACAGTGTCCTACTCGAGGCCTGCTCCTGCCCTCAAGCAACGCACTGTTGAGCGACGAATTTACTGGTAATCGCTTTACCCGTTGTCCTTCCTCGTCTGCCTCGCTCCTCGGACTGTCGAATGTTTTGTATTGTTATGTATCCTTCGCCCGCCATCCGAGGCGTGCCGCTCATGGTTACGATACTCGAAGCTCCGTCAGGGAGTGCAATGTTTTCACTCCTATGATAGCTTGTGGGCATATCTCCGTTGTGTTGTCCACAGCGTGAACTGCGGTGCAGGGTACAATGTTGGCAGAGTTTTTTTCTTACTCGTTGGCTTGGTGGAAATGGTTAGATGTGTGTTGATAGTGGGCGAGTAGGTCGTGATAGTAGTTGTTTTTGGTACACCATGATGATGACAGAAAATTCAATCTACCTTTCCGTACTTGTCCTCTCGTACTCATGAAGAAGTCCGAATAACCAAATCTATGTTGCATGAGCGTAGCGAAGGTGATACGGACAAATAAATTTGTGAAGCATTATTTAAAAACAAGCGTGGTCGCGGGATGTTACAGATACATAAGTGTGAAATAACAAAAGCATGCAATACTAAGAACGATCGTGAGATATAATTTGATTTATGCCTGAAGGTCCGCTATAGAGGATTGTAGAGATCGGGTTGGTGCACGACGGAGTGCAGGAGTCGAAGGGGATTGCGATAAGGGAGCGGAAGTGGGGTGGCCACGGAGATCAGGGGCTGACGCTGATAGATTCGACGGATTCGGCGACTCCGTCGAGGAGCCAGCTCCATGGATTCGCGGCCTGCTCGGTTTCAGAGTGACTGACGAGTGACTTGCATTTCCATTTGGGAGGATCAAAGACACGGTGGACCCATTCCCATTCGGTAGGAGGTCTTTGCCTGGATCTAGTTCCGATGGTGCAAATGATGTACTTCTCCCTCTCCCCGCGGCCACACTCCGCACAATCCGAGCACCATATACTGACCTCTCCATCTCATCTCTCGAGGCTAGCGACGCCGAAGACTCGTTGACACCATTAGTTGAGTGGTTCGGCTTAAGGGTCTCCTCTGAGCTTCGTGGTGAGCCGTGAAGTGGGTAAATACCAGGGTGTGACTGTACCACACGTTCGTAATAGAGCATGAACGCTCCTGAACCTTCCTGTAGTACAGTTTCAATACCACACTCATTGACAGAATCGTCGCTGATGCGGAGCCAGCCCCGGCCGGGACGGTACATCGAGTCGACCAGGTCATCGTCATCTCTGATGTTTCCGTACCGCAGACATTTTTCACACTCGCACCCCAGAGGGTGAACCAAACGCGGCGGGTCAAAGCGGGCCGCGCCACGTGATGGAGGACGAGGTTTTCGTCGGAAACAGACATAGTGTCCAAAGGAATGTTGGCCGTAATGACAGACGACGGCGGCCAGGCGATAAATAGTCCTAGGTGTCGAGTACATGGCCTGGGTGGGTGTGGTAGAGCGAGGCAGGTTAGGAGGTGGTGCAGAGATTGGAACCGAGGGAATGGTGCAAAGACTGCCGGAAGTCATGAATGGAGTGAGGTCTAAGATTTCGGGGAAGATGATGCGTATCGAGTTCTTCATTGCAAACTGGCCATAACTTAGCGAACGATTAAGGTGAAGTGCAAGCACTAGTGGAGGCTTGGCAAATGTCAGACCACACAACGGATCAGAACTGGAGATAGACATACCCTTGCAATCATTGCTTGCTTCGTGGAGGCTCTGCTAAGCACCTTGTCCAGTTTCACTCCCTTCACGTCCTCTTCCAGTCGACCATGATCCAATGATACTCTCAATTTCAGCTCTAATTTCCTTGCTTCCTTTGCTTTGCGCTTCTTCGAAATTGTGGCTTGTGCATCTGAACTAACGAGTTTCTCCAGACGTTCTGCTTCTAGTGCAAGGCGTTCGTGGGTTGCAATCACCGAACACTTGCGACAAATGCAATCGGTCAGCATTTCAAGCTTGGTGTATTCAGCGAGACAGTCCTCGAGTCGGCAACTTGCCTGGCTCATGATAAGCACGACACAAGGTTTTACCAGCAAGATAACTCACAACGTATCTCGGGATCGCCACTTGCCAGCTATCAAAGGCAAAGTGCATGACGGCTTCTGTGTATCCGCATTCCACGCAGCTTCTCCTGTTGGCTGTTAGCCCGTCGAATACGGTCATGCCTATATCCCTGCCAGCTTCCCCATCAAGTTGCGATAGCCCTCCGAGGCCACGATCTCGTTGACGTTCCCTGTTGACGGCGGCGATTTCCTTCTTTATGCACTCGGAGACAAGCTGGAACAGTTCCTGGGCATCCTGGTGTTCGCGGGAAGAGAATAGGGTGTTGTGCTTTCCAGGAGAATGGTTCACCAGGCCCTCGATGATCTCGAGCGGTCGGATTGAATGATATGAACTCCGAGGAGTATTTAATTCTGAAAACATGCTTTTCAGCAGGAATAATCTTTCTGAAGACGTCACACAGACCCTGCAGCAGCGCGAGAAGGGTGTCGATGACTGGTGAGGCAACGTCTAACTGCACGGCCTTGTCGTGAGCAGCGGCTAGGTAAGGTTGCAGGTAAGATAAAGAGGCCATCGCCTGAGTATGATAGTGAGAAATGGTATGCATAGAGATCGTTGGTGACGAGTGACCTGGATTGTGGAGTTCATGAAGCAGTATGTGCCTGAGATGTTGACGAGGCCGGGATAGTAACCTTCGACCAGTTCTTGTCTAGTATCTGTACCGGAAGGTCAGATCTTCAGAGACCACCGTTTAAAAGTTTGAACACTCGGCGCACCTGGTCTGGCATGTCCGTTCATCTCCAGCTGCTCACTACGCGTACGAACGTGCTTCTTCCTGAGCTTTTTCGTCTCATGTGTTGGTACGGCATTCGACTGGCTGCCTCCCCAATTCCAAGGAAAGAACGAACCAAGATTTTCGAGGACCATGATGAATGACGTAGTCCGAAACGAAAACCTTTCCGTAGTTTGGACACAGACAAGCGCAGTGAGAGGAAAAAGGAAGAGTACGACGTAAGGTGCAATCTGCGGGAAGAGCGGGTGTTGGAGTAGGCTTGTGAACCAGACTCTTAATCCTTCTGGGGGGTTCATGGAGGTAAATCGCTTTCACGCCGTCAACGACATGAGCACTCCAACCTCTAGTAGTTGCGGCGAACTCGCTCAATATGCTGCGTGCGTCTACAATGATACAAACGGACGTCTTCTATTTTTCCCCCATAATTTCTATTATCAATGGCTACCTAGCGCAATGGTAGCGCGTTTGGCTTCGATTGCCCAACGGTACCAAAAGGTTGCAGGTTCGAGTCCTGCGGTGGTCATTCCTTTTTGTCAGACTTTTATTAGCACCTGAACATCACGTGACGATGACAGCAGTACGCGAACCAGACCAGACGCGTCAAGCAACAACCATATTCATCGTCGCTCCTCTGCCCTCTGTCACAATCAATCAACGAGCACAGACTTTGATCTAGAAGTACGGCTCACTCCAACTACCTTACCTTTCTCCAATAACACAGGCCACCACCATGCTACTCTCCCAACACTCTTCCAACCCCCTGGAGGTTGGCTCCTCAGATCCGCGGAACAGGGCATACCACAGAGAGTATTCGTCTGCGCAGAAAGTACATGGTGCTCAAAACTTTACCTCTGAAGATGGCGGTGACAGTTGTGGTCGCCAAGAGGTGACTGACTACCACAACCACCTCGCTCAGCTGTATAATCGCCCACTATCCGCTACAAAGTCAAGGTCAAACGCAGACGAACTCCCTATTATGGTTGATCTTGATGAAGGCGATGACGAACCAAATTCGATGGACTGTCCGCAGGATATGTGCGACCTCGAGGATTATGAAGATGGCGAAGATGGTGACGGCGAAGATGCAGACGCACCGGGGGAGACGGATGAGGAGATGACGATATTTCTCAAGCCCGCAGAAGAGCGGGAAGAGATCCAGCTGGAAATCGCCAGTTTGCTGGCAGCCGTACCCCAACTATCACACGACTACAGAATAGTGGACCTCCTAGGCACGGGGACTTTCTCTTCTGTGTACAAGGCTATCGACTTGTGGTATCATACCAAGTGGGATAATACGCCATGGCATGGCTACCATCCCCCTTCATCATCAGCGTACTATCAAACTGTACCATACCCCAAGGGGAGTAAAGTCTTCGTTGCCATTAAACGTATCTACGTGACGAGCAATCCCGAACGTATACGAAATGAAATATCCATCATGGAAGATTGTCGAGGAACTCGGCACACGTGCCAGCTAATCACCGCCTTCCGCGATCGAGACCAAGTAGTCGCGATCATGCCCTACAACCGCAATGAGGATTTTCGCGTAAGTGTCTAGGTCACTCCTTTATCACATCGCTTGCAACTCCTCTTAGGACTTTTTCGTGGACCTCTCAATGGTAGGCATAAAAGCATACTTCCGGTGTATGTTTCGGGCCCTGCGCGATGTTCATGCTCGAGGCATCATCCATCGCGATGTCAAACCTGCTAACTTTCTCTTTGACCCTCGGACCGGCATCGGCACCTTATGTGACTTTGGACTAGCTAGTGTACGTCTCGAACAACCTCTTGCTGAACCATGCTCATCCTTAGGCATCAGCGAATGGACTCGTCAACGCCGATGCATGGAGCATGCCTCCATACCCCGCCATCACGGGAATTTCCGCATGGAAAGATAAAATCTCGAGAGGAGTACGACGTGGATCACCTCAAAAAGATGCAAAAAGAGGCTCGACATAAAAGCTCGTGGACAAGCGATAGAGTTGGATATCCCGAGAAAGATACCCGGTTTGTTTTCAACGTGTTGAATGCTTGTTTAGCCCGTCTCAGCGATCTGTAGGCCGCATTCAAAGGCTAATCGAGCGGGTACGCGGGGATTTCGAGCTCCAGAAGTTCTGTTAAAATGCGGATCACAAACGGGAGGTGAACTTATTTACGTTTGAAGAGAAGCTTGCGATCTGACTCCCTGCGAAAGCAATCGATGTTTGGGCAGCCGGGACAATTTTGCTTTTCTTTTTGACGAAAAAATTCCCTCTGTTTCAATCGAGCGACGACATCGAGGCTCTAATGGAAATCGCCACCATCATTGGTCGGCAGAAGACGGAGAAGGCTGCTATCCTACACAGTTCGTACGTTTTCATTTCGAATGATTTTCCATAATGCTATCTTTCAGGTCGCACGTTTGCAACAAATGTGCCATCCTTAACACTCGAGGGTATCAGTTGGCAAGAATTTGTTGAGAAACAAAACCCCGAATTGATGCAGGTACCGCGCCCTGACCCTCGTTACTATCCGTATAATATGTGCGAAACACCATCTACGCCTGGTCCCCCCCCTCTATCGTCGTCATCGGTGCACTCGTCGCTTTCCCCCAAGTATGATGGGAACCAGTCATCATCGGGTTGTTCTTCCACACTAGCACATACGATCCCACCATATCCTACGGAAGAATCGCACAGAGTCGACGTGGAAAATGCATTTTCACTCCTGAAACAATTGATGGAACCGGAATCCCACCGCCGCATTATCCCACGCGGCGCGTTATATCACCCATTCCTCACAGACCCTTCGGAAGCTGAGGATGATGAACTCCTTCCGCATCCTTGCGGTGAAGGGGTTTGTCAGAAATACCACTTCAAAGACGCGGTCACGGAGGAACATTGTGTACTGCTCGACATTGATGGACATGAGAAGGTCAGGAGGCTAGTAGCTGGTGAGGGAATAGCTATTGGGAGCGCACCTTGCGAGTTTCATAGAAGGCAATTCGGATTGGAAGACTGACACAAGAAACGATGTAGGGTTTGTTTTGTGTTACGAGGTTAACCCTTCCTTCGTTTTATCGTGCGAAGGAAGTAAAAAGATGACCACCGCAGGACTCGAACCTGCAACCTTTTGGTACCGTTGGGCAATCGAAGCCAAACGCGCTACCATTGCGCTAGGTAGCCATGGCATTTTGACTTCCTCCGAAAATCAATGGCCCCCTGTGCCCTTTCAAAAGCAGTGATGTTCCATATAAGTATGTACACGAGTGTCTGACTCTGAGCTTCGACTTCATGGCGCTTAATTGGGTGACGATTGTTGATGCCAGACCCTTGCTCCTGCAGGGGGAAAGCTTTATCGAGACCATTGATAACGTCAAATGTAACCTTACTGTCCCAGCCACACCGTCATCCTCCGGAATGACCAGCGAGCTGAAGAAGCTCGAGGCAGTCGGCACCATGACCCTCACAGATCAACGGGTATGCCCTAGCACATCGCTAGTTAGACACATCTTAACGATCACCCCCACTGGAAAACAGCTCATCTGGACTAACCCCGACGCCAAGTCGTCCTTCAAATCGTTGACGGTACCCCTGCCTTCGATTGTCTCCTCCAAGTTCGAGCAGCCCGTATTCGGGGCGAACTACCTCACGATCAGCGTGAAACCTACGCCTGAAGGTCATTTGACGGATGGAACCACAGTCGAAATCAGGCTTCTGGATACGGGGATGTTCAGGTTTGTAAGTATTCTGGAGAAGACGCGTGAGAGGGCCATATTTATGAAGAGACAGTCGGTCGAGGACGAGGAACATTTACGTTCGTGATATTCATGTTTTTGGTTGGTTCTGTCTGCTCATGAACATGCCCTCACAGCCGAGTATACATCTCCTAGCACATCCTCAGCGAGTGGACCCGCAACCTATGCAGATCTTCCTCCAGGCTATGATGGCTGAAGAAGATATCTTCACGCTCAGAGATCAACTAGAGATCGACGGTCGTACCTCATCTTCATGCCTTCATGTTGGCGATGACCTGTAACCGTAGACACCGGCAATCTGTTTGGTTTGTGATACTGTCGCTGGGACAGATTGGTGTTAGCGGATATACTGACCGTCATCGTGATTTTCTTGGAAAGAGCAGCGACTGTTCCCCTTCGAGTCATTCTCTATCTCGAGGATTCAAGATGCACCGTAAAGAACAATCGGTCGCCGCTTGTAGTTTATCCATATTCAGAGCTCCATCGTGATTGATTGCTTTTATCTCAAGGGTCACTATCGAGGAGCACGGAACCAACCGAGTGTTTATGAACGACTAGGCATCGGTGAAACAGTTAGCCGAGAGGACTGTAAGGACCAAATCATCGCCGAGGACAGTGCAGGACCAGCGGGTACGCCGTTTCCAATTTTGCAGATGCAGCCCAAAGCCTAATTTCTACAGTTCTCATTAAGGTGACTAAGGTAAGGACAGCCGCTTCAAAACCTGAGGATAACCCAGGAACAGGAAACATGACAAGCACCATCCTTTCCACGACCCAGATCCACCTCAACAACAAAGCAGAGATAGGTATGCACTTAGTTCTGGATGGGTTGAGTGCATTTGGCTGCGGAAGTACCCGCCTGTACATATCTCAGACAATCCCGTTGCGAGAGCTGGTAAGCTGGGCTACTCACAACAATATTGCAGCAGAGCTTGGTATAGCCACACTTCCCGTCAGACGCTACAGGCGTACAGCCTGATCCCTGCCAACCAGTAGGGGCCTGGTTGCGCAATCGTTAGCATGGCTCAACAGCAGACGACACTACAACTTACATTCGCGGCTGACACGCAGCATACTGTCGTGCAGCCAGCAACGGCGCCGACCATAGCGAACAGTGCAATGAAAATGGAAGTAGGACGAACGAACATGTTTAAGAGGACTTGGTCTGTAGGTGGGGACCGTTACTGACCAGAGTGGGCCCTTTTATAAGCTCTCGGTTCCCCGGGAACTCGAATCCCGTCGAATCGTTACATTCGACTCGCATCTTTTGTTACATAAGTAGAGTGTTGGTACAACGAATACAACGAGGTACTTACTATGTATTTCTCGAAGTACCTATTAGAGCCGTACTTACGACGTACGTTACTTAGTTGGCCAATCTTACCATTTACCATATCCGACAAGTCGGCCCACCCCAAAGAGCCGAGAGATCTGGCTGCAGTGATGTTCTATCAACCTTCAGCATTTCAACATGAAAGTCAGCATGCCGAGGAAGAAAGACTTCACAGCTGTTTGCACCGGATTGCATTCAGTTCGATGCCTCCAGTTCGACGTGCAATAGACTGCCACTTGAGCGGTTACCACGGAACTAAAAATTGTTTATTCATTCACTCACTGGCCCACTATGTCACATTGGCCAGTCTTGTAGAAATGACTCCGCATTAAGTACATCATATCGCACGTCATGTTACCATTTTCCATCGAGAACTGACTTACTTTTCGTGTCGCTGCGATGCTCGCCAAGTGCCGAAATGATGGAATGCCAGGGAAGTACAGTCGTCCACTGGCACTTTTAACAGCGTCACGTAGAGAATACATCACCACAAAATCTCTAGATCAGAAATGTAGGATGCATGGTGCAGTAAAGCTACTTCTAGACTATAAGGCGTATGAAGTGTAAATTGGCAGTAAACTTGACTACGAGAAAAGTAGATATCCTGGCACTTTTAATTAAATATATCAGTGGCATCAGAGTGGATCTAAGCGTTGTCGGATGGATGTTGCGGTAATCGCTCATCCCTCGCTCCCACCTTCAGAGCGCATGCCCTCATGCTCATTCCCGCCTTACGCTTCGATCGTTACGCCGCTCTTAGCCCATTGACGCGTTACTCGGCCGTGTGCTACTCAGTGAGTGAGCCACTTCCTTTTATTTGCGCTTAGATCGTTGCGCCCCTCTTAGCCCATCGTTACTCGGCTGCGCGTTACTTCTCTCGAGATTTTTACAAGCTGTGCAGGGCTGTGCCCCCGCCGGCGTCGCTCGTCGGCAGATTGGTCATACGCAGGGTTGGGGCGAGCCGAGAAGTTCCCAAGGGGTTGCCGGTCGGAGTCAGGATTTCGTCCAAAAATGGTAGTGTACACTTTACTAACTTTGTATGTCCAGACCCTAATCATATGACCGAACTTGCTCGGACCTGACGTTTTGCCGAGTCGGAGTCGGAAATTGAAAGATAGGTCGACCAATCGACCCCTGCGCATGACGGTGCTCCCCGTCCCTCGGCTTGGCATGCGCCTTGCACTGGATTTTATTATGGATCTGTTCATCATTGTTCACCAACCAGTTTGGTACAGTCATCCACCGGCACTTTACAGTAAAATGAGAGAGATTTGCCTTTGATCCACATGACAAGTCAAGTAAGATGAGGATACCATTCACTAGAACTATGTACAGTAGCTCTGACTCCCCTGAGACAGTAAATTCATTCTATCCGAGTCTAAGCATAAGATTATTTGTATTTTCTGTCGAAAATCACACTAGCAGTAAATGATAATTTGTCGCCCATAGAAGCAAACCGGATCTGTGAAAAACAATGAAATAAGTATGCAGGTCTATTTTGGATTGTGAAGCTACGTGAGGTGCAAATCAAAGGCTGCTAATCATGCCAACACGATGCCGGTCGAGGAAGGTTGAGCGACCACCATGAGCACCATTATGGTATATGGCATACGGTCGAAGCGCAAATAAAAGGAAGTGGCTCACTTGAGTAGCGCGCCGAGTAATGCGTTAAGAGCGGCGCAACGATCGAAGCGCAAGGCGGGAATGAGCATGACAGCGATGAGGGCATGCGGGCTGAAGGTGGGAGCGAGGAGTGATCACCGCAATATTGTCCGATAACACTTAGATCCACTCTGATGCCACTAATATATTATATTTTGTAGCTGTTTAAAGTGCCAGGATACACAATAAAGCTCCTTTTCTCGTAGTCAAGTTTACTGCCAATTTCTCAACATTTTACACTTCATACGCCTTATAGTCTAGAAGTAGCTTTACTGTACCATACATCCTACATTTCTGATCTAGGGATTTTGTGGTGTCGTGTTCTCTATGTGACTTCCAAATTCGAGGCTGTTTAAAGCGCCGGTGGATGACAATACTTCCCTCTGTTTGCAGCCAGAACCTCTCGGCTGTTTGGGGTGGGCCGACTTGTCGGATATGGTGAATGGTAGTAAATTGGCCAACTACGTCGTAAATACGGCTCTAATAGGTACTTCCGAAAAATAGTAAGCACCTCGTTGTATTCGTTGCACCAACCATTGCATACTCATACTTATGTAACAAAAGATGCGGGTCGGATGTAGCTATTCGACGGGATTCGAGTTCCTGGGGAACCGAGAACTTATAAAAGGGCCCACTCTGGTCAGTGATGGTCCCCACCACCACAGACCAAGTCCCTCTTAAACATGTTCGTTCGTCCTACTTCCATTTTCATTGCACTGTTCGCTATGGTTGGCGCCGTTGCTGGCCAGTGCACGACGGTATGCTGCGCGTCAGCCGCGAATGTAAGTCGTAGTATCGTCTGAGTCTGCTGTTGAGCCATGTTAACGATTGCGCAACCAGGCCCCTACTGGTTGGCAGGGATCAGGCTGTACGCTTGTAACGCCTGATGGGCAATGTGACTATACCAAGCTTTGCTGCAACATTGTTGTGAGTAGCCGAGCCTACCAGCTCTCGCAACGAGATTGTCTGAGATGTGTACAGGCGGGCAGTTCCGCAGCCAAATGCACTCAACCCATCCAGGACTTTGGTGCAGATTTCTTGGCTCAGGAGGGGACAAGGTTTTAGGAAATAGGCTAAGGCTGTTGCAATGGTTGACTACTTTGGTTGTAGTATCGCTGTGGAGAAGTTACGAGGTCGGGCTAGGTCGATGTAATAATATTAGTGGTCTGAATCGAGTTGACGATCGAGAGTCCTGAGTAACTGTGTAATGCTTTCACTGTCTCAAGTCCACCAGCCAGTACTTTCAGCATTTATTGAATGTATCTAACCAATAATGATACAAATGAACGGACGTAAATGAGCGAGTAACAATCAAAAGTCAAGTTGACCCCAATATATAATCTGTGCTTGTGAACCGGGGAAAGTTGCAGTTAAAACAATGTGATGATCAACGCCCTCAACTAGATATCCCTCCCCTGGCCCTCCCGGCCAAACAGTCGAGGAACGCCGGCGTCCTCCCGAAGGCTACCGCGGAGGTTACGAGGATGTGTGGAATCGAGAACGACTCCAGCGGCTGCCCAAGATGTTAAACTTGGGATTAAAGACGTAAGTGTTGGAGAGGAGATTCGGGGTGGCTGAGAATGCGGGATGTTCAAGCTATCACTAGAAACAGGAGGATAGGAATCAGATGGCCCGGGAGCGGAGTCAAGTATCGAAGCTTGTGGTGGTACAAAAGGAGAAGCATGAGTAACTCCGGAGATCGTGTGTGACGCGACTTGTTTGAAGTTTTGTACTGTTCGACTTAGCGTTCGTAATACCGACGTACGCTCCAACCAAGGCCCAGCTGATTCAGCAGGACGAGCAGAGCTCTCATTCCCGCCCCCACTTTGATTCATGAACCTCGAGCGGATAGAAGAATCCGAGAGACCACGCCGGCGGAGGGTACGTTCAAGTAGAGGACCAGGGACATCATCTGTCTCCGAATCTTCTATACTCCGGGGGGGAACAGAGGGAGCATCAAGGATTGCATCCACGTCTCGTGAGAGCTGGGTCGATTTTCGTTTTCTGACTGCAGATCTACCTATGGTGGCGGTACCAGTCTCTACAGTTTCCGCCGTTAGAAATGCAGACTGGACACGACGAGGTACGCGAGGCAGGACAACCCATGGATCTGACGTGTCATCTGGGTGTGGTGCACCAGCGAAGATGCCCATTACGCCACGGACGTTGGTTTGTGTCGACGCAGATGGATGGGGGAGAGTATGTAGACTCGGAAGATGATCATGTGCCCTCTCATTATCCGGATGTGCCGAGAATACACTGGTCACCGATTTACCAGCACCAGTCACAGAAAATTCGACGTTAACCGTAGTAGCAGAGGCCGCAAGTGCTGGGCCGATCTTTGGCACCGGACGTGAGACACGAATGTTTCCATGGCCTCTGCTAGTTGGCCGCGGAGGTGTTCGCGTTGAAGAAGGCAGTAGGCTCGCATCGTGTGACGAAGAACTGAAAAGCTTCGAGAATGGGGTCATCCAACTTGCTCCGAGGCCGATGTCGAGCACCTTTCTCTCCTTTTCCATCGCCTCCGCTTTCGCCGGATCAAGGGCCATCTCGCTAACTTTAACTGCAATAGTTGGCTCGAGTATGACATCATTCAAAGTGACACGTATTTGACCCATCTCCTCGAGGACTTCCTTGAATAGCTTGAACAGCCCTCGAAGATCCTTTCGTGTGCACAACGTGGTTATCTTATCGTCTTCGAGCCACACACGGTACTGCGCCCGGAGGTGCGAGACGTCCGATAGAATATTACCAACGGTTGTTCGGGAAAGGTGTCTGACATCTGCGCCACGCAGGTGCTGGCGTTTGAGGCGGTTCGTGAGCGTAAGGGCGTCAGCCTGCGTCATGCGATGGAGGAGGGAGTGCATGCGCTCCAAAAGGCTGGACATCGGCGAACCAATACCATCAAGCAATGACGAGGAATCCGAATGCCCGTCGTGAGGGGATATAGACGACTGATCCGTAAAAGATGGTGGCGTTTGGCTGATACCATGTAACCCAGGCCATCGGTCGGTCTGTACGGCTTTCGTTGCTTGATTCGGGTGCAGTAGCCCTTGACCATATTCTGGTTCGTCATCCGTGTCGAGGCTGTGATGGGACGGTGGGTATCGGGGTTGAGGATGAACGAAACTGGTATATTTCGTTGCTGAAGCCAATAAGGAATCTGCTGGAGAGAGTGGCCTACGGCCAGTCTCGGGAGTCAATGGCTCCTAGCAACAAGAGTGAGCTAGACTTACATGAGATGAGGATCACTTACGTATGCACGGCGGGATCGTGACTCGACACTGGATGGACGTCTCGTGGAATTAAAAAACTTAGATTCTTGTCAGGCATCACGTAAAACTAGAACCGTGTCTCTTACCGAGTCTTTGGCAAAGGAAGACGGCCCACTCGACGTTCGATAGTGTTTCGATGGAGTCTCGACTAATCGAGCGGTCAACCTCTGCTACTCCAAAGATATGTACAGAAGTTTTACCTCGTATAGGTGGCGCGATGCTCTGTTCTCCCAATTCCTTCTGCAACGCCTGCAGATCCTCACGCGATTCTGTCAATATTTTATGCAACTCCTTATTGTCTGCTTTCAGCATCTCATTGTCCGCCACCAAAGATTCGATGACTTTGATGACTTCCGGATCTTCTTCCGCAGCAGACTTGGCGACATGCTAAAAAATCGGAAATGAGTGACACGACGCGAAGTCGACCACTGGAAGACGAACGGAAATTTGGAGACCCTCCAGCCTGGAGCGTACGTCCTGTAAGAGTGACTCTGAAGATTCTAAACGTTGTAAGCGTCTGATCTCGAGGTCATCTTGCAACCGGCGGACTTCAGTCTGTAATTTGTCTAGATGGAACTGTGAATTAGCATCTTCTCTCAATCACGTCGGGAATTATTCACCTGTACGATCCTCGAGGGCAGCCAGATGGGCCTCTGCGAGCTTTGCCCGCTGAGTCTGGCTGTCACGCTCTTGCCGAATATCATCATTCTCCTGGAGGAGAGCAGATAGCCTGATGTCCAATCCCACAGTACGCACGTGATGAACGCTCAATCTCGAGACTGCACTACGTGCCTCCTCCAACTCATGTAACAAGGTCTTATTTGACATCTCGGTAACCTCGTTGTTCAGCAGTGCTTGCGTGAGCCGCTGCACGAGGCATGTCAGGACGGCGGCGTGCGAATCCAAGATGGACGTGAAAAACTAACCTTGTCGAGCACCGCATTCTCTTTTAGCAGCTCGGCCACTCGTGTATCCGCTTCGGCCTGGTCTATCTCGGCGTCCCGAGGCGCGCTGTCTTGCGAAGCTTTCCGTAGCCCAGAACCATTTGACTGTGCTGGGGGTAAGGATGTGGCATCATGGAGTATGCATGTGAGACGAACCTCGTGTCTGCGTACATACGCCTCATGGCGCTGCAGCAATGCAGACCCAACCTCTGGGACGGGGATTGGCGTACTGGTGCCCGTCCTGGCATTCAGACTCACCTGCACTAAGGACAAGCCTGCTCTCGAGCTTGGATTTGAGAGCGAGCCAGGCTTTTGTAGCGTCGCACTCTTCGCTTCCACAACAGCAACAGATCTGCCTCTGAGGCTCGGGAGAGGGTACCCTGGAGAAATTGGTCAGGGCAAGTGTGAGGTCGTCGATGGTGCTCGTCGCATAGTAAAGACTACTAGCCAACGGTGAGTCTGGGGTAGCGGGACGGTGGTCTGAGGAGTCGACCTGCATCTGGAATGGGACGGGAAGAGAGACGGAATACGGAATGCGGGGTCATGACTACAAAGGACGACTGCATTCGTGGGAATTGCCAGATATAGTAATCATTCCATTCTCAATGCATCAGATCAACCGGCCGGAATCAGTTCAGATTAGCAACTGCAACACGGTAAAGTATCTGCGGGAAAAAAGAAAAAAATGATACACGGTAAACAACAATGGAGAGGAGAAATATATGCAACGATATTATACATGCCAATCCAGGCCTTATTCCAATCCAACAATTTTGAGTACCAGCTCCGAAATCCACGCAGCAATCCGACTCCATTGGCCTTTGTTGGGTGCCAGAAATTGGAAACTCGTTGCGAGTCCTTCCATGTTCAGCTCTTCCAGTCGTTTCTTCAATCCATTCCCTTCGTCGACAGTACTCAGCGTAGACATCGATCCCCCTCGCTCCGTCAGAGCGCGTAGAGGATCCTGAGAGAGGCGGAAGATGTTCGACACAGCCCTGATGATCGACGCGTTGCCCGAGGCAGCAAACGTCTCCTTGATCCTGTCCTGTAGTGTGTCATAGCTGTGGTGCGAGCAACGAGTCAAAATAAAATCAAAGCCAGAGAAAAACTGTCGCACATCATAGACAATAGCTCCGGATAAGCAATGCTAACGTCCAAAAGCAGGTTATACAGCATCTCCGTTTCGGCATCATCGCCTTGTGCAGTCGTGAGCATGGTGGTGGCGAAAGAAACCACGAGCAATGCTGCCGTGTTGTCCGTGATCGGAAGCATGTCAACCTCGACACGCGGAACGAAATCACTGTCATGTGATGGTCTTGTGGCAGGGGTGAACTCTTCTGCACGGCAATCTTGCAAAAGTCTGATGTATGACTCGCGAGTAGTGGAGAACGGAATTAAAGCAACGAAGTAACCCAGTGCATCGGGAGACAATACATATGGTGCACCTTCGGGGGGTTGCTCGCCGCAGCGCACAGCTACAGAAAGCAAACTTCTGAGGACAGTCTCCGCGGAGGATTTGAAGTGACTGTGACGGACGCCCTTAAAAATGATAGAGGCCAAGGAGAAGGAGAAACTGGACTCGAAGGATAGGCACAATAGGCGGTCCAGTTGGCACACCGTGTCCTCGAGCTGCGTGCGGCCATCTAAGAGGACGTGGGGAATTGTATTTTCATGAAATGCGCCATGTAGCTCAAGCGTCTCGGTCGTTGCACGCAAAAGGTCCGCAGCTTCAGCGTAAATGGAAGTGTAGCTGGACTGAAGCAGGGCAACCGCAAGCCAAAACACCTGGCAGAGGTACCGTGATCCTTCCGGCAAGGAGGGAACCACCTTGCAGATGCATCGAAGCATGCCAACCACAGCTATTGTGTCCGTCTCAGTGGACTGACCCAGCGCGGTTTTGAACGCCACGAGCATCTGATAAACAAGATCATCGTCCACCTCTGAGGTCGTCAGTGTGCCAAGCACAAGGAACGCTCTTGCTTGTATTGCCGTAGAGAGTTGAAAAGCCGTCGATGTAGCCAAGCTCATCCATCGCGCTCGCCAAACATTCAAGACCCCTGAAGTGCAGGTGAATTTGACAAAGACGGGTACAGACTGAGCAATTCTTACCTTTTGAACCTGCTGTGACTTCGACGATCCTAACGAGCAATCGTGTCAAAGCTTCTCGAGAATCGATCATTGCCTTGTCGTTTGGTGGGTCATAATTGCAGTATTCGCTTGTGCTAGACTGCCGGGTGAGACCGAACAACTGGAGGCTCTCGATAGTGATGAGCTCGTCCATTAGTGCGCGTAGATCGGGCCCATTTGCATCTTCTGCCTTGGCGAGGAAAAGCGACTGCAGGAAGTTCATGATAATACCGTAAACAGACTTTCGCACGAGGGTTTGTCCGGTCCCAGCGACGAGGGTGACGATGTGGCAAATATCGGGGACGTACAGCTGGTCAAAGGCTGCCTGTTTCAAATGGTTGCTGGCGATAAGAGCAAACCGGCTGAGCGTAGCGATTTCATTCCAGTGGACATTCTCAGGCAAAGTCCTCGAAGGTTTCAGAGATGTTTTCCCAAGCACCTTCCGTAACTTGGAAAAGATCTTTCCTCGCACATTAATGGAGGCGAGTGCAGCTGCAGTCCGGGCAATGGTTTCACACCTACGTGAACCGATACCACCGTCTGCTGCTGCGCGGATCAACTCATCCAGAACCACATTCACGATTGTCGCATCGAGCTTCCCAATTTCGACCCAGATATGCTTGTGGATCATGGAAGAAATCTGGTAGGGTACGTCAAGGTCGTCAGGGATATGAAGGCAATGGGCAGGACACACCTCCAGATCTGCGATCGTCAGGTCTATCAATGTGCGAATGCAGTCGCGCAGTCGCGCGCCCGAGTGCTCGTACAAAGGGTTCGAAGGATTGCAAAAATGAGCCAAGTTTCTGACCCAAGGACTCATATACTGAAGGCAGTTGATGCGCTCCGCGACACCAACCTTATCCATTCCAGTGGAGATCACAGACAAGAAATCTAGCGTGAGTTTCGGAGCGAATCCTGCAAGTCGGTCGCTTAGACTGGTGACGAAGGTAGATAAGTCACCAGGAATAATGCCGGCTGACGAGGTGTCAGAAAGGAAATAAGACTACACGGTTAAGCTCACCTTTAGACGCGATGATCGGGTTCTTGTCGTAGTCAAGATATGAACAGATCGCGCCGAGGAGGTCATATGCGGCACCGCGAAGTTCTTCTTGGTCCGAGTCAATGTTGATCATACCCACGTGTAGAAGGGTGGCAGAGATATTAGAAAATCTTGGGAACCTCTCAATTCGTAGGACCTGGCTATCACGAAGTTGGCTCTTCGCAGACCTGATGGCCTGTAGGAGAATAGTGAACATTAGGAAATATCACGTTGTTGGAAGAGCATACCTTGACGATGCTGTCACGATGCGGTGAGGAGAAATAAGATGTCATTCCCTGTCTGCTCAGCCTTATAATAAATTCGTGTGGGTCGAGGCCAGTCGAGACGTTGTACGCGTCGCTGACATCAGCCAACGATATAATCTCGGTCGATTTACATGAAAGAGAGGGCGAAATGACCACCGCCCGAATCTGTTCCGAGGGTCAAGCTTATAGAAATATCGGAACCGAAGCTACACACCGAAGTTATGCGGATGTGGGTAAGCGCAACCTCCATGTTGACTGGCATACGTATGTCATGGGCCTGTCTCATTGTCACCTCGGTGAAAATCATGTTACTTTCCTGCTCCAGAGACGCTGTATTCCGTGTTACAACAAAACCTGTAATGACAATTTGGCACATACTGGGATATTCCAGGGCAGGCAGGCATGATTGCGGGACATGTTGCAGTAGCTCCGTGACCGAGGAACAAGCCTTGATGCCGTTCGAGAAGATCGTGCCTATCAGCGAATTCAACGAAAATCATTACTTGTCTGCGGAGGAGAAGGGCATCACGAACCTGCAGATATGTTGTATATTCGTCTCAGGTAGCGTTGGGTCAACGAGTTGGCGTTCAAAAAGTAACCATTCATGAACCGCTGGCGCACATCCATTGGTATGAGCTGGGAGCATGTCTTTAACCACTGGACGGGGATCTCAGACGTAGATGTGAACGAAGTGCAGTCCAGAATGATCTCATAATGTCTTTTCCCGTACTCGGGGCTAGTCAACGTCTAAATCATGCAAGGTTAAGTAATGCACAGGTCTGAATTTGAAATATATTTACCTTTAAAATATGATACATCAACAGCTCGATGTCGAGGGCCTCCACATCTATTTTGCAGACACGCAAAACGAAGACGACAGGTACATCCTAGAATAAGCGTCAGTGATGTCCATCATTGCATCCATCAACTTACCTCCGCAACATCTGCGGAGACAAATATATCTCGGACGGGCTCAATACTACGATGAGAGCAACGAATCATCAGATCGATGAATTCTCGGTGTTCTGAGCTTTGGAGGATAGAAAGACGCGGGACTTCAGGAGCTTCCTGGAGCTCAACGAGAAGGTTGCATAGTTGGTCCCATGCGCGTCTGGCACCCATCGTCACCGAATCGTCCTCATTATTCGGCTTCACGTAGCTGAGCAGCTCCTTGCCGATCTTGTCTGCATGTTTGTCCAGGAAACGATGCAACACAATCGTGTCTGTGTCGTCTGCAGTGGTACCCAACCATTCACCACCAGCCTCGTCAGCAGCTGTTGCGGAGTATTTCTGCACAGATAAGGATTGTATGAGTTTCGCTCACGTGTACGCTGAAATGGCTTACATTAACTTCGCTGAGGAATCGTGTGACATTGGTGATGTTCGCTTTTAAAAACTCATTCAAGCAGACCATATGTGCCTCCTTCGCAAAGAAAATGTTGTTGGCCAAATTTTGCATGACTTTGGCGATGATCATGAGACCTCGACGAATAACTCCGTCGTCTTTGGGCACCTCAACATCGACTGTTTCCGGAGCGACGATGGCAGGAGAAATGAAGCTAGGGGGGAAATGGGTATTGTTTGCTGTGTTAACCTAGATTATACTTATACTTACCGAAGAAATATGAAAGCACCAAGGGCAGCGAACTTCGATTCAGGCCAGACTTGATAACTGTCGAGCGTAAGATGACATGATGTTGGGCAGACATTAACTCTTACACTGCTTTTGCCAAGTGAGCGCACACTTCGCGAAACATCCTTCAAGGGAATGAGTGAAGAAGCTTTGGATGGTCGGAGGAATGCTTACGGTGGGAGGGCAGGAACCGAGGAACCGATGATCTCAAGGAAGGACGACGCAATGAACTCAACGTCTCGCTGATTCTGTTCCAACTTGTGTTTTGGGGTTTTTGCTGGGTCGAGATCATAGGCATGACCCGGGGGCATGGATGTCATGGTCTTGATCAGCGGTAGAATGAGACTACGTAGGTAATTATAACCATGTATCCTGGCAAAGGCAGACAAGAATCTTGTGCAGGTCGAGTTGCTTCTGAACAGGTCCGCGTCGCTGGCTATACATGATGTTGGTTTACGCAAATTTCGTGAGGTGAGACGTTACCTGTGTGTGCTATCTCTCGGTCTATCATGGTCTTGAGTAATGCTACCAGAGAGGCACGGGTGTCGAAGATATTCATGAGCACCGAGATCATCATGTCAACCTCGCTGGCCGGACAGCATTCACATATCACCATGGCAAGTACCATCTAGATGTGGGTGAGAAAGAAGCTTTCGGCAACAAAGTGACAATTCGTACATCAGACCCTTTGACGAGCTACAAGGAAAGACGTCAGGTCGAGGTTGAGCGTTGTAAGAAACGGTCATACCTCCCGCAACTGATTCCGGCGAGCTTGCAGTTCCGGATTACGTTGAGGCTCGAACTTCGTGCCCTTGCCCAAAACACGAGCAAAGACATGGACGAATATCGTCCGTTTCCTGAGATCTGAATCATAGGCCAATGTGATACAATGCTTTACACCGTTCTCAGAGTTAGTAACCACTAGATGGGAAAGTCCGGTAATGACCAGCTCTCGCACGTCGGCTTCTTTCTGGGATGTCGACATTCTCTGGGTGATGATGAATAAGCATTCAAGGTAGTAAATCATGTGCGTTACCTTCTGCACCGAGGGAGCGTCAGAGGTCGAGTCGGATGTCTAAGGCCATCATGAGGAAACGATGAAAAACGGAGAAAAAGAACGCACAGGTTGCTCTGACTGGCATACATCAAGAGCTCTGAGAAGGACGTGAGAGTACCTGATGAACAGACGCGAGACAGCGTGCCCCAAGTCGTCACCGCTGTGGGGCACACTAATGTCGATGGATTGCAACTTAAGACGATCAAGGAGCTGGACAGCCGTTCGCAAGGCAGACATATTAATGTCGTATTGGAGCTGAATGGCATCGGCTTCCAAATTCTGCAATCGGGGTTTGTTCAAACACGGTCCCAATAAGCATGCATGAGGAACTCACCAATAACGGATCTTGGAACCATTCCATAATCGTGTCCAAAATACGGTTTCGCGACAGATCATCCTTGCGAAGTGTTAGGGCATCTGAGCGCTCACAGACACTGCAAACCAAGCTACAGAACTTGATGCGAATACGGTATGAAACTGGATCATTGAATCTGGAAATAAACCCGACAAGGACATGAAGCAGTGACCCAAGGTCAATGCTCAGGGCTTCGTCCGGTGGCATTTGTGCATTATCAACGAGAGATTTCAACACCGATATGAGCTTTACAACCGATTAGCATCCGAGTAACAAACTGAATCAAAATATTATAACTAACTTGGTCAAGAAACAAGCCATATTCATCTTTGAATTCTGAGCCAGCACCTTCGGTGATGTTTCGCGTGATTCTAGTTGAAAATCGTTTAGGCTGAACAGCAACAAAGACCAATAGACTTACTCGTCGAGGTGCTTGAACAGTCTCGCGAAGAGGCGAGGGCTGAGTTCTGATCCCAGCGCTTCCCTCGCCACTTCGCGCACACGGATGGTATCATCGACAAGGGCAGCCGTTAGGAATTCGATGAAAATATTGACTAGTTCTCCAGGGTCTCTCAGAACGCGCATCTCATCAGGAAGGAACTCTGCCGGAATGACGGCGGTCAATGCACCAGGCTCGTGCTCATCCTGAACGGTAGCACCACCGAAAGCGGCCAAAAAGAGTGTAAGATTCCGCCATTGGAAAAATTTCTCCTGTGTTGGATATTAGTATAAATTACCTCGAATCAAAGCAACGCTCCGCACTTCAAGCAACAAACTCTGTTCTTGCTTGCTCAAGTATATCTCATCGAAAGCAGAAATAGAAGCAAGAGGGTTTGGGACGACGAATTCTGACAGTGCACTCCATCTCCAGAAGCACTCTTCCCACACAGCGATGTTGATTGGGGAGGTGTAGGCCACCAAGCGCAGCAACTTTCGTACGCGTTTCTGTTCACGGACGCGGCCTTTTTCCATGTTAGTCGGTGCTGTATTGCAACAAGATGTTAACTTACCGACAACGACAACACTCGGATCACCCAATTGCTCATATATTGGATTTCGCTTCGACCGTTCCTCCTCCGTGAGGCCCATGTTCACTGGGGCGTCAGGATGACGTTCGGCTTGTGCGATGAGGCGAAGACCCTGTGCCGCAAGCTGCGAGACCTCACTGTTCACGGAGGTAAGTGAGACTAGGAAGGATATTTCACTTAGAGCAAAGGCTGGGACACGATCAGGGTTAATTTGTAGCCGTTTTGCATGATCACCCTATACATCGCGTGAGCAATTTCACACTCAGGCAAAGCGATGAATGTACCTGGCTCTTCCTATGGTACGTCTCCATAACTTGATGACACACAGATATCCAAAGCCTTTGGCTATCGGGCTCAAGTCTAGTCATGAGAAGCTTCTTTGCCTGGCACAGGAGTGCGGCGGCCCTATTGATAGATTAAGCCGGGGATGCAGTCGGAACGATGACATATTACTCACAGACTTTGCTTTAGCCGGTCTTCGAAGTATGCGTAATCTGGATCCTCGGGGGACATTCGGAAAAACATATCTACGAGGCATTGGAAAGTTGTTGCCGCAGAAATCTTGACCGAGGTATCTGCTTCAGAATCCCAAATACGCATGAATGTGATGCTCCACTGGAGCGAGTCCTCTTCATCTACTGGAAGCATAGAGTAACTGAGGTCCGCGCGCCAAAGAGCCAGAACTGCTAAAAGCAAGAGGTCCTTGTCCGTCAGAGTTTCTGACGTGAAACGCTTAGCTTTGGGTCGCGTCGCTGTTCTTCTGATGTTGCCATTCGTGTCAATCTCACTGCGGCGTATCGAAGCGGTCTAACCAATCATGTGAACAATGACGATACGAAGAAGCCAAATTGATGGTACCTCGTAAATCCTTCTGGATCTCAATGCGATAATCCTTCGGAGATTCTCCATTGAAGGCTGCCACGGAAGCCGGGCCGCCTAGAACATCATATGAAACTCGATATGCATCATTTTCATGAAGAAATACCTCTGATGCAAGGATTGATGCAGCCTTGATAGCACAGATCTTGACAGCGTCCGCCCGTTCAGGTTCCAAACATGATACAAAAAGCGAAACCGATTCATCTTCTGGGAGGAACCGGAATACTGCCACGAGCGCTTCTGCATATGTCCCAATGTCAATCTCGTCGAACGAATCCCAGAATGGCTTTTGTTTCACGCCAGCCACCATAGCCATCTACAGCTCGATGAGCTGTGCACATTATATTTCCATAGCGCAAATCATACCTTGATCTCATGCGCGATATCCGTAGCAAGGTGTCTCAGTGGCAACTCACCCTCGGGCGATATTCTGAAACCTGCACGGCACATGTCGATAGCACAGACAAATGCTACATCCGACAACTTTGAATGGGTGTTTACGTGACGGACAAGGTCTTCCACAAACCGGACATCCTGCTGTGCTGATTGAGTAAATAATGCATAGGCAGGAATGAGCATACTCACCTTTCGATGGGAAGAAGACTTTTGGAGCTGCATAAAGTTTATAGTGCGAGAATGGGTGTCGATTTGATAATCGGTAGTCAGTCGATCAGTCCATAAAGAGGAAAGAATGGTCAGCGTGGGCCAGAGAGCTCGCTCCCGGCCAGGCTCATTGGCGATATAGAGCAGATCAAAGACTCGTTCGGCTGATCCTTCAAGTTTTCCCCGCGTACGAACAGCTTCGTTGTATTCGTGAGGATAAAGTTCTACCCAGTTCCACAAAGCTACGCGAAGGGGGATCGCGACCGCTGCTTGAGCCTGCTTTTTCATGTTTACGAGCAGAGACGACAACTCGTGAAGAACCTGGACAAGACGCGACCTGTCCATGGCACTATGAGTCATGAGCAGCAAATCGACAGTGTCTGGGTTGTCCTCGGCTGTGTTCGCGAGATAGTGAATTTTCGTGCGAATGCGATGGAAAACTACCATCCAATTCGAGGCAGATAAGCAATACACTATACGACCAGCAAACTTGCTTATAAGGATGTTGAGGGCCATCGTTGATTTGACAAGTGCCATGTGAGTGCGCTCAAAATGAAACGCGCGGTTGAACTGGCCCTGTCCGGAAGCGGCGCCTGAAGATTGGAAGGAAGTGGCAGAAAGCTTGAACTTGAGGAGAGGTTTTGATGCTTGGGAAATATGCGGGGGTAGGGGTGGACCGTCAAATGCATGGTCGTCCGGGGTCTGGATAGGTATGTCAACGGACTCGAAATCGCGGAGGGAAGCGTCAGGAGCGAGGTTGGAGGAAGACATAAGTCGACTCTCTGGAGCGGCAGTTTGTCGAAGATAAAGGACCATGACGCTCAAGACATAGCGTGCACAGTTGTCGTCGAGTGGATCTATCTCTACCCAAGGAATAGGCGGCGTTGAGGATGAGAATTCCGAGGATGGTTTGTGAGAGTTCTTTGAATGCAATGTACTGGATGAAGGGATAGAAGCATTATTGTTTCCGAGTGTCTGTCCGGAGATTGAGCTTGGTTTGCTTGCACGTGAACCGGATCGAGGATGGTCTTCTTGGCGAGAGCTCCATCTGGAAGACATGGACACAGACAAGATCTTGAGAACGAATAACTGTGATTGGAGTGCCTCTGTGGTCATTGCACCGGCGGCGTCGATTTGCTATTCGGCGGGTGGGTGAGCCAAGGATGGGAGTGCGAGTGGAGGTGGAAGTAGAAGCGACGGACCTTTGCGAGTCGCTCGAGAAGCTCGCTGAGGGACCAGGCAATGATATCGAGGGAATCATATGCAAGTTCGACCAGGGCATCGACGGCACCTTGGGTGGCTGGATCGCCCTCGACCACGTCCAAGGCAAGACCAGAGTTGACGGGCAGCTAAGAGCCGGAGATATTTGGCGGGAAGGGGGGAAACATGTGAAGAAGGAGACAGACCTTGTACTTTATTCTGTTGATGAGTGCCTGTACGTTTTTCTGCTGGGGAGTTGCTGAGGCGGCTGAGTAGGCGATGGACGGGGGTTGGGAGAGGCCATTTCCGAGAGCATGGTGAGAATCGTTGCTTCTATGCGCTCTGGAGGAAGATTGTGCGGGTGTGGGGTGTCCAGCTGATGCGGACGGTCTGCGGATTGGCATGGCCCACCGGGAAGGACAACGTGTTTGCGGGAACTCAGACTCGTCCGTGCGAGAATCTGGAGATTAGCGTCTGTTGCTTATGTAATAAGCATCCCTGACGGTCAACAAGGGACTTATTGGTAGTCCGACACGACTACACTGCGAATGGGCATGTAAAGTACGGGTGGAAGCAGGCAGGAATGGAATTGATTTCGAGACGGGTTGATATGATGCGACGGATGCGAGTGACACTGTGTCAATGCCAGTGAGGGGCGAGCTCAGGCCATCTAAGTCACACAGCCACGGTGGGACCCATTTGGACCCGCAAAAGGCAAGGGACGTCTCAGGCCCTTCCGAGCCTCTGGAAGGGCAGGTGAGTACGTTGATCCCAGACCAGCCTGAGGGGATGCGGGGCTGCATTGTTCGCCATTCCGGGCGAATAGCGGTGCGTGTCTTGTCTATTGTGCGCTGAATCGAGGCAGCTCCGTGCATGATACCAGTCTGCCACACAGTATCGCTCGGATGGCGCTGTCCGATGCCCCACCAGTTACTAGCCCCATGACATGTTCAGGATTCTGCGGGTCCATATGGATCCCACCGTGGCTGTGACTCGGATGGCCTGAGCTCGCCCACTCCATCCGTCGCATCGTCAACGCGTCTCGAAACAATTCCATTCCTGCCTGCTCCACCCCGCACTTTACATGCCCATTCGCAGTGTAGTCGTGTCGGACTACTAATGCACCTGACGGTTGTTTCCCAACTCCGACCGCAGACTCTCCGCGAGGGACGTATATTGCCTCCAATCGATTGATTTTTTTCGTTTCAGTCTCCCCTTCCTCCCCAAGCAGCCCCCTCTTATCTTAGCCCCCGTCTAAACATCCAGTCGCTCCCATCTCGCATCGTATCGCATCGCATTGCTGTCGCCCTTGCCTGTTTTTCCCCCTCTTCTTCAGACTTGCTTTCGTGCTGTAGTTGGTCGTTTGTTCATTGGTCAATTCTTTCTTGATTTTAAAAGAGGGCTCCCCACACACATATACTCTCTCCCTCTCTTGATTCCCCTCTCATGTCCCGCCTCGACTCTCATGATCTCTATCATCCCCCTGGTCTCGCCAGCCCTCGTTCCGCTACAGACGTCGATCAGATCAATCTTCCTCACTATCACACCTCCATACCTGCAATCGCCAGCCACACAGCGCCGCTCCTGGCCGTACATCCCGCCAATTCGGCAACCTCGGCAACTTCCCGCTACGGAATGCATATGCAGGACAAGGAATTCAACTCTCCCCCTACTCAAGTCGACAGTTGGTTTGCTTTATCCAACAGGCACACACCTTTCTCCACTCCCCATCTCTCCTCTTCCAACCACCACCGTCACCCTCCTGTACTCACTCCCCCCGCCATCCTCTCCTCTAGCCTGGGTTATCACAGTCCTCCCTCAGACGTCGAGCAGCGCGATACTTCGCGCATACGTTCATCTATTCACACTCCTCGCGACCATCAGTCCGTTGTCTCAGGTACGCCTTCCCCGCCCGGCCACCCCAACTCTGTTCTGTTCATTTCCACTCTCTGGTGGAGTGACCTCGAGCCCTGGATGGACGAAGAATACGCAAAACAGGTTTGTGGCTTGATGGGTTGGGACCCTGTCAGCATCAGGGTGCCCAACAGTCCCTCTGACACTTCCGGTCAACCAGCCAACAACCCGGGATACTGCTTCTTGACCTTCTCATCCCCTTCCGTCGCAGCATCAGTACTTAGCCAGGTCAACGGTAACGGCGGCGCACCGCCCGTCACAATGCCCAACTCGAGCAAACCATTTCTGCTTAATTGGGCATCCTCGATTCCTAGCTCCATCACGCCTGCTTTTTCGACTTCCGGTGTAGTTGCATCTCCTGCACAACAGCAGTACCCGAAGGAATACAGTATTTTTGTTGGCGACCTCGCACCTGAAACGTCCAACTCTGACCTAGTAGCGGTATTTCGGAACCCGGTTCTTGGTTTACGGAATGATCGTGAACCCAAATTCATCCGCCCTTTCCTTAGCTGTAAGAGTGCGAAGATTATGCTCGATCCAGTCACCGGTGTGTCTAGGGGATACGGTTTTGTCAGGTGAGCGGAAAAATATGCTTTTCAACTACCTGTCGCTAAAGATATCCACTGTAGATTCACCGACGAGCCAGACCAACAGCGTGCTCTCATTGAGATGCACGGCCTGTACTGCCTTTCTCGTCCAAGTATGTCACTTTCCCCCCTGAATACCGATCCTGACTCCTGACCATATGGTCTCTCAGTGCGGATCTCTCCTGCAACGGCAAAGTTCAAACCACACCAGGTCTCTTTGGACCTTCCATTAGTCCAGTTTCCTGTTAATGCCCGCGCAGTTGATTCAAGAAGCAGCAACTTGACAGTGTCGATACCATTGCCGAACGGCAACCAAGTAAGAAGCGTCTCCTCCCCAATGGCTTCCTCGAGAAGTGGAGGGCCTGCCTCCTCGACAACCCCGGTCGGGTCCTCTGGTTCTGGATCCTCACTCACTACAAGTGGCTCAGGATCTGTTCCCTCTCTCGGCTCTGGATCGAGTACTAGCGTTTCATCTGGTCCTCTTACTTCCGCATCTTCGGACGATATGGTTAATCTCGCTCCAAACTTACTAGCGCAAGCCACACAGCAATACGGTTCCGTGACCAAAGGAAACAACGCTGCCGGTATTTCATCGATTCCCTCGGGTGTTGCGCAAGACTCTCATGAGGGCGCATTGCCTCGTTACATGATCTCAGAAGAATCGTGGAAGCACCACGCTCAAGCACGCGCGATTCTTGGGAATCTAATTGGACCGAATGGCGAACAGCTCACTTCTACCGATCCATATAACACGACCGTGTTTGTTGGAGGCTTATCACCTCTGATCTCTGAGGAGACACTGCGAACATTCTTTGCGCCGTTTGGAGATATCCACTATGTGGGGTGATCTACTCTTCTATCTCTGTCCCGTCCGCTCATGTGACATCCGTACAGGTCAAAGTCCCCGTCGGAAAGCACTGTGGCTTCGTGCAGTTCGTTCGCAAGGCGGACGCAGAGAGGGCTATTGAAAAGATGCAAGGCTTCCCAATTGGTGGAAGCAGGATTCGTTTGAGTTGGGGGAGGAGTCAATGTATGCATCCGTTCTCGCATACCATCGTTGTCATTAATCATCTTTTCAGATAAAGCGGCACAGGCTGCGGCACAGGCGGCACAGGCGGCCGCCCTTCAGGCACAATTCCAAACGCAGTTGCAAGCTCAGCTAGCGTCGGCCCATGTATCCTTATCACCTGATCAGACTCTTCAACTTTTGCAGAAACTCGGTGTCAATGGGATGAATGGAATGGGCGGTCTAGATACGCCTACAACGGCTGACTCCGACTTTGGAGGGAACGCAGCATCTAACGAAAAGTTTCGGACATTCCCGACGAACCAAATCCGTAGCGAAACCGCGAACGCGCACACGTTGTATGATACGTATGCAACCTCCTTTTCAGCGCGTTCGCCAACTGGCCCGGAGGCAACGGATCAACATCTCCAGATCAGATCGCAGCTTCACTTATCTTTCTCACCCTTCTCACCCGATCCCAATGCCTACATGCTCGATGATCGCAAAAGGGGCTCGGTTGACTTGGTAACCGCAGATTCCTTGTCACACACCTTGACCACCTTCCCTCCTAAATTTGACATGGGTGTGCTGGATGGAAATACAATTGCCGATCGTCCCAATGGTCCACTCCGGCCCTCCAACAACGGTTGTCAACAATATGGTCTGTACCTTGACGGCTCCAATCGGCCGGTTGAACCCAGCCGCTCCAGTTCCCGCCAAGAGCCACTCTCTCGACCAACCTCTAGTCAGACCTCCTCCCAGGGACGCTCTAGTCGTCACGATGCTCACGAGGAGCAAGGTCCTATTCGTGATCTGAACGGTATGCTGGCGAGTCTCGACTTGGACCCCAGGAGCCCATGGAGACCCACGAGCAAACCCGCTGAGCACAACACGTCTCGCTGAACACCTTCACGCTATTCTATCCAATTCTCTAATATTTCTCCTCGCCGTGTTCTATCTTTGACTTCGTTTTATAGTTACTTTCCTGTTCCCTTTGAGAGTGCTAGCTTCGTTTTTCGAGTCCACTCTACCCAACTTCCTGGTGGGACCCACAAACTAATTATTATCACATCGGATTATCTATTGGGCTTTGCTCTTGTTACCCTTGATCGCTCTCGACATGCGCACTCGTATATAACGTTTTGTATTGTCTCTGTCGTCAGCTTCTTCGTTGTTTTTGTTTTGTGTTCCTGCAGCACTGCTCATTCCTCTCGAGTGAAGTGCACCGAATCAAGTCACTTGATGTTTCTTGGCCGATTGTATTCCATTCCACCTTTTACATAGGGTAGCACTCGAACCTGTTTTCAACTGTCACGGAAGTCATAATGAATCCAAAACTACAATCAGCGGTATACAAAGTACGTGAGTACTAAGGAGTAAGGAGACAACAACATGAACTGTGGCTGTAGCGCACATCAGAAATACAACCAAGATGGTCAAATAGACAGGAGTCGATCGGCGGAAAAAGGGACGCAGGAGACAAAAGTCAAAACGAAGGACATAACAGGGAAAGAGTTAATGGAGGGCGGTGGAATCAGAAAACAGCGGTTGCATGGCCTATATGTTTAAAGCGCTATTCAACACAGCAGCGCGACCGACTGCACCGAGATCCTCGCCTGTCTCGTCTCCAAGGAGGACGCCAGACCCGGATGGGATTTGGTTACCGCTCCTCAACTGGCCGGCGATGTCACTCTGAAGCTGCATCGGCACAAAGACGACCTTGCTATTCGCAGACCGAGCCATCTGCTGCAACGCCTCAAGCTGACGGATCTGCATAGCGGCAGGAGAAGCCAAGATATCGGCAGCCTGACGCATGAGCCGGGCTGAATCAACTTCAGCACGTGCAGCGATGACTTTGGATTCTCCAATCCGCTTTTGCTGAGCGGCAGAGGACAACGAGGCGGAGATCTCGGCGCTGAAGATGATGTCTTTGATGAGGATACCCTCGATGGCGACACCCCACTTGTCGGCAACGTCGCCGACAATCTCTGCGATTTCAAAAGCGATCGCTTCGCGCTCGGTGACGACACTCTGGACCGCGCGAGCACCGACGACATGACGCAGGGTCGTCTGGGCACGCTCGACGAGTGCTTGACGAAGGTCACTGATACCAAAAGCAGCACGGTACGGGTTCGTGATCTGGAAATAGATCACGGAGTCACTGTTTCCGGAATGAGCACAGAACGTTTGAAAGAGCCACGAGGAACGGGACACACATCTCGACGTTGACATTGTCGCGTGTGATCACAGACTGCCTGCCGATGGGACTGATTTGTATTTTAACGTCCACGATTCGCAGGGATTCCGTGCAGACGTTAACCTGGACGAGACCGGGATCCACGGATTTGTAAAATTGGCCAAAGCGTGTGACCAAACCGACCGAACCTTGAAACGGTGTATGAGACAAAAGTAGGGCGATAAGTGAGATGTCCCTTACCCTGTTGGACGTTGCGGAAGGGGTTTGGGCACGGGAAACATGGGACAGCACCACAGAATCCAACGACAGTGCCAAGACCCTGAAGGAGCGAGCCATATACACCATGTGTCACCTAAATGCCTCGCGAACCGTGAGCAGTGTGGAACGAGAACGCAACCAGAAGACGAGCGCACCTCGCCAGTTCCCAGATCCTGGGCGTACGATGGCTTTGGCCAGGATATCAGCAAAGTCAAGCGCTGGGGGTTATTGTGATAGTCATACCTGCATTTCGCTGCGTTTAAGGGGCTGCACGTTGATCATGTAGGCCTTGCCCTGTGTAGCATGATGCTTCGAAGGGCTGTATTCCTCTGTGACTGCAGATGTTGAACGTTGCATGGTGTTGAGTGAGTGGAGGGATGCAATACATACCATGAGGGGCGTCATGGTCGACGACATTCCCGCCGGATTGGCTCGGGGAGGGAGCACGGTCCTTGCGGTCGATGGTGTCCAGTCCGTTGGTGTTCGACATTTTGTTGCTTGATGGTGATTGGAGCTCGACGTCGCCAACTTATAGTGACTGGCAGGGTGGGTTTCACAGCAACCAGTGGGGGCTGAGAAAATCCAGGTATTCTCAGTAGAAGCCTAAATATACTTATTGCAGCCGAGAGAGGTCACATTATCAGTGAGTCTTATTCCTAAGGCGTCCTCGTAGTGGCAAAAGTCACAGTACAGCTTTTGCTGCGCACGCCCGGTGACCGTTCCAGGGCCGATGATCACGAGTTTGAGTCCGACTACCAGTGAGACTCAACGACATGGAGGAATGTACGCGAAAGTATTGGCTCGTGAAGGCAGAGCCAGATTCACGCGTCGTCAGAGGCAAAGACGTCAAGGCATGTCCCCACACACCACTATGCATATACGCTGACTATCCCTGTTGTAACAGTTTAGCGTTGACGACTTTGAGTCAGTGGGATCCACTCCATGGGAAGGCGTTCGCAACTATGAAGCAAGGAATCTCATGAAAGAAATGGTTCTCGGAGACAAGGTTAGCCGACGCCCAATGCACAGTCTCCTTTATGAAGCTCGCATAGATTCTATTCTATCACTCCAACTGTAAGAAACCAGGTCAGTGAATAACGCATGTGCAATGGCCAGAGTGTCTCATGCAAAAAGCTAGGCATCGCTGGTTTTGCCGAGGTGTGCTGCGCATCGGCTCTCCAAAGTTCCGTGCTCAGTTGTCTTTAGGTCTCCAAAGAGGCTTACCCAGATTGTATGCCTGTCGCGAACTCTGGAATTCCCCGCCACCGACTAATTAGCTGACTTGAACAGACACCGCATGGGACAGGTTAGTGTTTCTTGGCCTGTTTCTTCCGAGAAATAAACGTCCCAGCCAGTGCGCATCCGTATTTTGATGAGGTGAGGGGTTTATGCTATCAGCAAAGGTTCCGCAGTCACTCACTGCCTCGCTATATCGCTAGAAATCGGACAAGGACAACCCGAGGTGGTTTATGGTGGATGCAAAGTTTGTATCACGGGCACGGCACTTCGTCCCGCTATCCCTGCTTCGTCACCTTGCCGATCTTCCCTCCGCCAAACCCCCTGAAGCGGTCAGTTATGTGGGGGAGGACGGTATCAATGCGATCAGAGGTATTGTGGCTTGGCGGTCTCCACTTCATCGTCGACGAGTTCCTGAATCCGACATCTCAAAGGCATGCCTCTGACCACCCGCGGCCGCCTCAGTGTGCAAAGGGTGTCTGCAAAGTGCTGGGATGTCATCCAGACGATGGCCGATCAAGGTGGCTGGGACAACATGTCTTTTGAGAAGAAGAAAGCAACGACAGCCCGTCATCCCGTAGATGAAACACGGCCAATTACCAGTCGTCAGACAACAAAGCATTCAGTGGGGCAGCGTGATGAGGATGTGGGCGCGAAGCAGCCGAATTCGGAACAGTTACCCCGTCAGGCAAACATCAAGAGGGGGAGGAAAAGAAAGGTATCAACAGGAGACGAGGGGCAGATTCTGGCACCTCGTCATAAATCCTTGCGAAGGAAAAGGTAGTTGACAACCTTGAGCAGACTAGGACGTGTAGCAAAGGATGTCCTGGTGTGTCTGCTGCTGTTCACTTCAAGCACCGTGTTGGAAGAACAGTAATTCAGAATCATGGCAGTGTTAGTTGGACCAGCAAGTGAGAATAATATTCCATATATATCAAGGGGTCGAAACTCGCCCATTTCCCACCTCTCTCCCCAAGAGCCAGACCAGTAAAACGTGTGGCACGCTGCTGGGCTCAGCGTGCGTAATAGGACCTCCATCAATAAATCGTCTTCCTAACCACACACCACTCGCTAGATGTCTTTCCTTGCTTTGGTTGTGAAACCCTTAGCCTACATCTCTCTCCCAGTTCTTTTATTTCGTTCCATCGCGAATACATCCCCAGTCGGTCGTTATTACTGGAGAGTCAGCATCTTCTTGGGCAGTCTCGTCGTCGTATCAACATGGGGAATTGTTGTGGCGGTCGGCATGACCCTTGTCGGCCGCCGACACGACGTCAACTATGTTATTGCACGGGCCTTCTATCACTTGGTCAGTCATGCGCTCGAATTAGAGGTGGAGGTAGAGGGCGAGGAATATCTGCAAACACGACCAGCCGTCATGGTCGGGAACCACCAGAGCATGCTTGATATTTTGTGGCTGGCGAGGTCAGCGCCTTCTGTTGTCTTCCGTTGTCGTTTCTTCGCGATTGCTTCTTGGTCTGACCTACGTCTGTTGGTTGACGTTCACGCAGAATGTTCCCTCCAAAGGCGTCCATCATGGCTAAGCGGGAACTCCAGTGGACGCCTCTCGGTCCTTGGATGTACATGTCTGGCGCGATTTTCATTGATCGCGGAAACAGCACAAACGCACACAAATCTCTCGAAGCTGCGGGCGAGGAGATGAAGCGCGAAGGTATTTCGTTGATGATGTACCCGGAAGGAACACGGCATATTGAAGAAGTGCCTACCCTGTTGCCGTTCAAAAAGGGTGCCTTCCATCTCGCCGTCCAGGCTGGTATACCAGTCACACCTGTTGTTTGTGAGAACTACTGGAGGTTGTACCACAAGGGTGTATTCGGTACAGGGGTTATCAAGGTCCGAGGTCAGTCGGCGTCTGTTGTTCCACCAACTTCTTGCGTCGCCAGAAATCTTAGTGATTAATCCGAATGACGACAGTTCTCCCACCGACCCACACGACTGGTTTGACGGTGGCGGATGTCGCCGACCTTGCGACACGCACACGAGAGCAAATGCTCACAACTTTACGCGACATCTCCGTCAAGGTGGAGAGCGAAGAAGATGACAAGCCAAAGGGTCCACCCGAATCGACGCCAGAACCACCATCAGCTGAGATATCTTCTGGCCCGGCCGTGATAGACGATCTCGTTCCTAGCATTCCAGCAACGCCAAGTGAAGAGACGCCCAGTGAAACAAGTGAGCCATCCAGATCCGTACAGAGTCTGCGGCCAGATGGAAGTGTTAGCGAGTACGGAGAGACGGATGACGAGGGCATGGTTCATATCAGGAGACCAATTCATTGACGCCGTTGGTAACGATTTCGTTCGTACCCTCTAACAACGAGAACTTTGATACCCTTGAGACTCTGGTCGCTGGCACAGCGACGTAATACACGTACATACGTTGGAAGGTTATATCGGCAATACCAAACAATTCTTAGCTGATGCTCTTTATCTTTTTTTTATCGATTACTCCGGTGTTGGGTGTCTATCAGGAAAATGATATACCATTATACTGACATGATAGGGATGATGATAATCCCATCTCTGACACTAATATCTTATTCATGAATATAATTGATTATCCATTTTCCTGATTGGCGCCCTCCATCTCCAGTCACATCCGCAAGAATGATGCATACCAGGTCTGTAACACATGTTTCATCATGACGTTTCCCAGTAAAACCTAAAGTCATGTCTACTATGAAAAGTTGTAACATGTCATGTTGATAAATATGCTACCAAAACCCTGTCTCCAGTAGTTGACCTAATATGATATATGACAGTCCGTATATCTTTTCTCTAACACACATTCACTTGGAGCCTGGAGGAACAATCGATACAAGTTGGGTCGGACTTTCATGCACTTCAAGTCAGTGATAAAGAGATCAAAGGCGTGTCTCCTCCACTTCCTACGTTCTGGATTGCCCCTATATATATATATATCGGAGGACCTCCTATTTTGGCCGAAGGTAATCGGGGTGTTGTGAATATACTCCATTACGCGCGAATGCTTTGACCAAGTCAGACCCGGTAGGATTGCGTGTCGTGTCCTCCATTTAGAGTTGTGATAAATTTTTGACGGCGGAACTACGCCATCTGACTGAAACCTGTTGCATACGTAGTACCGGCTCGTTTGTTACGACAACTCCGAGCACTTTCAATTTGACCGGCAGATTCCTTGTCTTTTTTCCCTCCAGCGGTCGGTTTATCGCCACAGGTCACAGTCTTTCGTTAAATCACTTTCCGCGACCTTCGCAGCCACCGGTTGCTCACATATATAAGCTGTCGGAGCTCTCTGGTTCTACACCCCCATCCTTTTGCTCCTCTCTGTGTTTCTGGGTTCCCGTCCTATCGCGCTCCTCTTGGCTGAGTGTACGTGACCAATGACACCTTCGACCTTACCTGGTACGTGTTTCGTTGCATTCGGCCGCCGTTCTTATCACCAAGATCGTGGTTTAGAGTGTTGGGGCCATCGCGGTGTACGTAGTCCGGAGTCAAAGTTGCGAATACCCAGTCAACTCTTCTCCTACAGGCCTCTGCGGCATACCCCGAGAACACGCTCGCCAGCTTTGAAGCCGCCATACGAGATGGGGCTGAAGGCATTGAGAGTGGTATTTAATCACCCTCTTTGGTGATCTTACTCGTAACCTGTGTCTCAGACGTCCATGTCTCTGCGGACGATGTGGTAGTGATGTGTCATGATCCCGGTGAGCGGCATTCGATGATCTTCCTTACCATTTTCGGTAACACGGTGCAACGTGCGCAAAATGAAGCCCTTGACAGGACAACGGATTCGAAAGGTACTTCTCGCGCCATCAGGACACGTTCGACGAGTGACCAATGGAGTCCAGGTTTAATTCGAGAACGGAACTGGTACGGCAAAGACGGCATGCAACATCTTCGCACCAAAAAGGAACCCAAACAATCCATACCCACGTTTGCGGAGATTGTTGCACTGCTGATGAAAGTAAGTCTACTGCGGCTTACGGCATAAGTACGCTCACGCATTGACCAATTCCCTAAGCCTGAGAACCAGCACGTGAGGCTTAACGTTGACGTCAAAGTACAAAACGATCCAGACCGTCTATTTCGACTAATGCATGACATTGTTTCCGAGCAACCAGAATGGGAAACAAAGCTTGCGCCGCGCATATTACTTGGACTTTGGCATCCGCGTTTCGTGGCATACGCAAAAGCGAGATTACCTTCTTGCCGCAGGTCACACATTGGCGTTAGTACTACTTTGGCACGCGAATACTTTTGGGATGATGTGGAGGTGTTTTCGATGGCGTTCTTCACATTAGCGGGAAGTGACGGCTTAAAGTAAGTGGGAACTAAGAGTGTCATTCGACCCGGTTCGTACCCATGGTTTCCTCTCCAGCTTCCGCCAAGAGTGTAGAGCTGCCGGCAAAAAGCTCATGGTATGGACGGTGAACGAGCCAGAGCATATGATGGAAGTCAGTGGTCGTTGTCTCCCGTTTTGGTCCAGTATGGTTGACTATCTTGGTCAAGTGTGTGCGTTGGGGAGCTGACGTTATCCTGACTGACGTGACAAAGAAGTGGTTGGATCTGCGAGAGGCCCTGAGAGGTATGATCCACGACATCGTCTTTTATGCGGAGTTGCTATCGACTAATTTCAGCCGACTATGATATCACCCTGGGTCAACATGGCCGCTGGTTTCTTTGGACGACGTGGAGATTCTACCTCCCGGGTATCATGCTACACCGTATCAGCAAGTATGCCCTGGAGAAGACTGCTGGCTCGTTCGACAAATTTTCGCTGCCGGAGCCGATTGTGATCGAGGGAGTGCCTGTCTGAGGCTTGGTAAGCTTCCAAACTGACTCATGGCATCAATGGACATTCAGATGACCTGACTTATTTCAGTCGATAGCGTTGGCGATGGGGAAGCAGACGTGATTGTTATCTTGTTAATACAATGGTTCGAGGGTGGATTTCGTTGTACTATACCTCCAATGCTAGCAACTCGAATAGATCCTCTTAGGCGAAACTGGAGACTGAGTCATGCTTAGTCATCGGAACAGCTGGAACTTCTCCGCGCTTGAGGGGGATGTGCCACATGTGGTCGGAAGAACAACTTATCGCATTTCTCTTCTCTTCTCTTCTCGACCCTGACCTGACCGTATCTGTTGCTGTCAGCTGGTTCTCACAGCAGCTCTGAGTCGTAATGATGCATTCTACCTACTACCACACAAACAACAACCCCAACCCCATACATCGCAGAACCCATCGCAAACGATTTTCCACATCAAAATTGTCTTCGGAAGCCGTTCAGACCCTCCCCGAATATTCGTCGCCACCTAACTGGAGTAACTCTGTTGGCCCATCCCCCCTCACAGAAACGGAGTCCGACAGACCGCCCGATTACCCAGAAACCGCAGACGAGGCAGACGCCGATACAGAAGGCGACCAAGAAGAGCACGTCGTCTATGTACAACATCATCTAGTCCACCCAACTCCACGGCGGTCCCCCAACCACATTCGCAGACGCAAGCGGATTCCTGTGACTGTCTCCGATCCTTTCCTTGACACACTGCTTGAACGCAGTGTACACGCGCTCGAGATGTCTAATGCCTTGCTTCGCACTACCATGTCCACGCAGTCCAGTCTTTCCACCCTCCTTTCCTCCGAAAATGAACCCGATCACTTTCTGGAGGTGCGTGCTCGGAACTTGTCCACTCGGATCAGGGTGAGCAGTGGGGTACATGAAACGTGGATGGAGCACTTGGAAGAAATTTCGGAGGGGGTTGATAAGCTATTCGGAGAGGAGGGGAGAAGTCATTCTGCTTCTCATCCGGACGAGGGTGCTGTGAGCAGAAGTTTACCCACAACCACCATGCCAGATTTAAGGCATCGACGAAAACCATCAATTCTGGAGTTGGATGGGTCTTCGAATTCCCACCTCCGATATTCGCATCCTACTCGTGACGTACTGGTTGCACCCGCGCCAAGGGCACTAACACAGTATGTGGAGTCTATCGCGGATCCACAATTGATAACACTGCCTTCTACGCTGGGTTTGCGGGCATCTGGATCTTCTCACTCAGTTCATTCTCGAGAATTCTTGTCCGCGCATTGTCAGGAGACACAACCTCCATCCACGGCGGGGATTCTGCCCAAGACCCAGCTAGAGAGTACCACTCTAGCGTACCATTTTTTGTCAGATCTGGTCAAGCGCTCAGGATCTCTGACACCCCCATCTTCTACTCGGTTGCTGCGCTCTCGCGACAGGTGTGCATCCGCCAGCCCAACGGGCACAGTGCGAGGCACGGAGCCTACGTTTTTACCTTCCTCTGCGCGAACGCTGTACTCGTCCCCAGATCGCAGTCAATCGGGAATAGAAGCACAGACCTCGAGATCTCGCTCGGAGACACCCCGGAGGCAATCCACTCCCCAAACCCCACTGCCCACGATGCCTGCCGACGAAGAGCTCTCGCCATCCTCGTCAGAATCTGATCGCCCGACTGGCTATCGAACTGTCCAGTCATTGCGTAAAATTCTCTGCGACCATCCCTCTTCGACATCTGTCAATACCCTTCAGCGCAAAGATTCGAAATTTCATCGTGCTCCTGCTTTCCTTCCTATCACGCCTCCTCCAGCTCCAATTCAAGGCACATCGACGGCTACGGCATCCGTATCGCGACTCTATACCAAGGGACGTCATTCGATGTCCACCCGCCCTCCGTCACCCCCTGCACATTCCTCACTGAAGGTGCGCTCGGTACCTCCAACACCTTTTCCGTCTCCGAGCACGATGAGCCTGTCCGAAGTATTTGGAAATGGCGTGGCAAGGGTGATGGGGAGTGCACCTTCATCAGGTGTGTCAACACCGAAGCGTATCAGTTTCGCACAGCTTCCAGAATCTTACTCCGGCTCGCGTCCTGGCACGTCAAAGCTGAGAGAGCGGAAAAGCAGGAAGAAAAACAAGCAGGGAAAAGGCAGTGATAAAGAGGAAACGACTGGCTGGTTAAAGACTTTGTTGAGTGCAGGGTTGTCTTCGCGGGGGTTGGCTGGTATGGGGAGTCGAGAAGAGAGAATGGAGGAGAGAATGGCGCGGGGATGGGGAAGCAGACCTGGATACGGGACATTAGATGACTGGGCTGTATGAGAGATCTTGGACAGGCTTGCCAACTGAGGGGTGTGATGAAGTAACTTATGAAGGTGTATATCGTTGTCTTATATGGATTCACTGTACTACTCCACGAACCAGGGAATGCTGATCTCTATTTTCTACATCGGTAGGCTAATCTCAAGAACACTGACATTGACTGGAAGCCTGAAAACATAGAGGCATATCATTGGCATACATGGAAGTACATAGTGGTGTATATGGTACATAAAAGCATAGTATTGGCGGATTTCTTTCGTTCTCGTTCCTCAAACCGAGCCCTCGATCGTTTATCTGAATCGCTACAGGCATGCAAGTCCAACGGCAACCATGAGGCCGCCTAAGGCACCAGCAACCACCACTTGAAAAAAACCCATCCCTCTAGTTTGCGGTTCTTCTGGGAAGAACGTACCAGGCATGCCCCTTTGCTGAGAGTCAATTGCATACTTCAAGTCTTCGACGCGATCACTGATGACAACCCAGACGGTGCCGTTCGCCTTATCCGTTGGCACTCCCGCCATCGCGCGATGAGCGAGGGGAGCGTTGATGATGGCGACATGCTTTCCCTCACGTTGGGCAATCCGCCCAACGTCATCGAGGTCCTCGCGAGGCGTGCGGAAGACTTTGAATAGAGGCGTGCTAGCACGCAGTGCAGTATTAAGGCTGATGTCGGTGACAGGGGATTGAGAGAACGACGACCATCGGCGAGGGGATAGCGAGTTTGAATGATGAGGGAAGAACTCAAATTCCTCCCCATTCTGGACGTCATTGTCTTCTTCGTCGACATTTCCGGACCATGATGCAGAAGGGTTTCCCTCTTCCTCCTCTAGTATGACGTTCGGAGACAAGTGAGTTATCCTCTGACTCGCGATAGGCTCCGTGACAGGTTCAGTCGGAGTAAGGGATCCGCGTTCCCCGTCGCTTGGGGTGTACAGGCGCATCTTATGAGGCGGAGAGACCCAGTTCGGATTCCTCCAATGCCAACGTCTTCCCGGAGGTGGCTTAAAAACGGGCTTTTCACGGACAGGCGAGAAACCCGGGGATGGCGGCGGGGAGGCATGAGGTGACCCTCCCGGCGAGACTGGAGGTGATGGAAGTGGTGTGGAGTGATTCTTGTAGGCGCTTGAGACAGTTTCTGTGAAGATAGACGTTTCTTCAGGGCACACGAACGTTCCGTTGTTTCGCCTGTGGCCTTGCATGGGCAACCCGCATTTGTGGCAATGAGGGCGCCTCCTTAGGCTGGTGGAAGTCGACATTCCGATTGGTTGCTTTTGAGGGTATAAGGGCTCTTCTGATACCAGAACACAGGGAGCACGCGTCCAGATCATGTATCAGTTCTACATGGAGAAATGACAGGCAATGTGACTCACCAGCTACTATCGTTGGGTTTGATGGCAGCGGGGGATCCTCTAGTATCCCACTCTTGAACTTATACTATGTCCACTTACCGAGGACTGCATCACAAGGCTCGGAGAAGTCACTAAGGTCCAAGGGTGAAGAGAACAATGCCCTAATTCGGGACAAGAGGACAGATGAACGCGAGGTTGCGATAGAGACGTTACAAGCTCCAAATTCTGGGAATCGAGGGGACTCGGAGGGCAACATGTCGGTACAAGCGGTGAACAAGACGAAGTTGTTGTATTTTGCGCTAAAAGGGGGATGCCCGAAACCGTACATATCCAGGTTCGGCACCGACTCCCATTACGTGCAGCTTGCTGCTGGCATGACATTTGTAGACAAGCTACTTGAACTTGTTATCGTGATAAGCATCACTAGACGTGGCGCACATGAAGCTTCGCACTCCAAGACGCCAAAAAGTTTTCAAGGGAAGTGTCAATGATACAGTTACAAGACTATGGGCGGTGGCATCCAGCGAACCGGAACGATGACTATGCCAGATGGGGACCATAGAGAGTAAGGGACTATGGCATAGTATGAAAGGCGTGTTGGCTAGACCAACACAGCATTCTCCTTGATCACGAGTCCGAGCTGCAACCACGACAACCTGCATTTCATCTGCTGTTTAGCTAGAGCGAAGAAGATATTCACTTTAAACAAACCGCAATGTACACACTCCACTATAGTATTCGCACGGATCTGGGCCTTGGGCACACGGCAAATGCATGTTGAACCTTGATAATTCATGTCCTAAATGTTCATAAGCCAAGAATTATAGAATGAACACGGAAATGGCTCACCTTTGTCTGAATACACCTCAGACAACATAGCTTTTCATAGCCGGTTTTCTTCCATTTGGCAATCAAACTAGTACAATTTAGCGCCGGGGCCACATACATGAGGAGGCAACTTACTTGGCGTCCGCATAACCCTCCTTCAACAGCCAGTCGTATAGCTCCCTGGATATAGCCTCACGCTTGTAGTAAAGCTCATAAATATATCGCGAACGAGTGTGCGAGATACGCATGATGGGCCACAGCGACTCAGCTTTGCGCTTGCCCTCGTGCGACTCGTTTTCGGCGTCCCTCATCTTCTTCGCGTAGTCATCGAGAACCTGCGACAAATAAGTGTCTGAAAACATCCATTTCATAGTATGCCTACACTCTCGATGTCTTCGAAACCTTCTGGAGGTTTCCTAGTTCTTGTGGTTCGTATTTTGGGCATTGGTACAAGTGTGAACACTGTGGGAATTTCGAGGCTACTCCACCTGCTGACCAAGCCTTCCACTCGGTTTTTGTTGTTGTTGCTTTTGAACTTCTACGGTCCGTTGTCGCTAATATTATGTCGTCGTTTCTGCTAGCATTTAAGGTCTTGTCTTGTCTGGATTGAATACTTTATGCCATCTGTCCAATCACGCACATTCGACAACTTGGTAGCTCCAGCGTCCTTGTTCCTCTTCACTCGTTGGGCTTCGTCTCGTTGGTTTCTGCGACAAGGTGCCCCAAGATGGAGTGAATGGATCCACTTTGTTCATCTACTAATTTGGTTCGGTGAATCTATCACCACATCCAGGCTATGTCGCATCTTATCAGGAGTTGTCATCCGCCATTTCTACTCGTCGCGATTCCATCCAACCTCGAAAACAATTCACTATGGTATCATATGATCGTACATGGTCACTCCATGTCTCGATTAGCATGAGGCTTTTTCGCCAGGGTGATCCGTTTCAGCCTCGCTCTGCCTCGAATAGTCTATCGGACAACAACAAAATAAATATTTTACAGAACCTTAGTGCTTATGTAACGATGTTCAAAACACGATGCACGCAAGTTCTTCACCGCCTGTGTCACTCTCATCGATACACCTACTCACCAGTGGAACAAACGCGTTTCTTCTCTTCACGCTTTCTCGAACATATTAACGTCGACTGGCTTTCTATCTGGCCTGTTGCATGTCCATTTTTTCCTAAACTCCTTTCGACATGCCCCTGGTCGTGCCAGTCCTTCGGTTCTTTGTCGTCTTCTTGAATGTCTACGAAACGTTCAAGACTTTAAAGCCTCCTCCTCCATCCGCGCGGCGGGGTGGAAAACCGAGTGCCCGCGCCACAACTCAGAGGAAGAGGGATCTCAAAGGTTGTTTGGCTGTTTGGGTCGTCTGGGTAACGCTGAATGGACGGATTACCGAAGTCGAGGTCTCATCTGATTTCTGTAGTGCTGTTATGCGGTATATGAGAGAACATTCGACCGGGTCGTTGGTATCTTCCTCCCCTTTTACAGCGAAATCAAATCAGTATTTCTGCTTTTTCTTGTGTTGACTCGTGCTAAAGTGCGTGGAAATTCGGCTGTATTCTCGTGCTATTGAAGTTAACGTTGGTATAGGGTGCAGAACCGCTATTTCTTCATGTTCTCCGTCCCCTCGTCAAGCCTTACGCTGCAGTTGTGGATCCAATGTTGGAGCTCTCACGCGACATAGGGGATTTCCTTTTCGCTCTTTTGCAAGTTCCACTGGATTACATCCTCTCGTCGTCTTGGTTTCCTTCCTGGCGCACTAGAGAATTGGAAGAAGAGCATGACGAGTCGTCTTCTGGCGCCCGCGTTAGCTCAGCCGAGTCAGGAAACTCGACACGCACAAGCAGTCACTCCAGTATTCCAATTCTTGTTGGCCACGAGGGTGGTGCTTTGCAGACTTCTCGCGTGCAAAATCAACGTCACGGGTCCGCCCGCAGTATTTCTGATAATCAACGTTCGAATGGCCGTATGTCCGTAAATAATCCTGCCGACTCAAGAGCTTCTCGTGACCGACACTCGAGATCTGCTTCTACTACATCACTCCCCGCGTATAGCGAACATCCATCCCACGACCCACCTCGATATTCTCGGATCCTTTCTAGGCGTAATGGACACCAAATATGGTATCCCCCTGCTTCTGCCTACCCCACATCAGGTCAAGAAGCGCCCATCTCTACGCTTGACCTGCTTGAGACCGCCCCTGAGTATCACTCACCCGAGTGGAGGACATACCCGGCATTCCCGTCTGCATACCCACCCACACCCCTACCTGCATCGGCCTCCCTCCCGAACTCAGTCATCACGAGGTCAAATAATGATCATCGTCTCGTTTCTGACTCTGCATACCCCCTTATTCCTGAAGACGAGCAGGGTTTTGGCGAGACGCTTGAGAGGCAGCACGAGGGACACCCCGGCTCCGTGCACAGCTCAAGCAACAACAACAAAATACCTCCCGGGGTTAATAGCGATCAACAAAGTTCAGACACCACCCGACAACCAGACGAAGATACCCTCCTTGATGACAGCATGTGTAGTAGTGAGGCAGGTCTAAGCGAGGATGACTTTGGCGCATCGTTAAGGACTCCTCATCGTTCCCGAGAAGCCATGCCATCCAGTGCATATTCTTCCGTCGATAGCTTGACTAGTCCACTCGCAACCGCCGATAATGTATCCCCTTTGCAGACGAAGACGTCATCAGACTCTTTGAGCTCTGGATCTTCGTCTTTAGCTGGCCGAAAACGCGCTCGTGGAGCTTTTCAAGGAAAAGCACGGAGTACGCTCCCGACATCTCACTTTCGAAACGCCACCTTGCGTGGAAGACCTGCACCACCTCCCATCCCCCAGGATCCTCTGCAATCAAGCACAAGTGAAGACGAGGATGAGAGTGAAGTCGGCAACGATGATGGTAGCACCAAGGCCAAGAGGCAGAGAGTGTTGGACCCTTTGAAGCGTAAGTCTACAGTGCGCCCCGCTGCAAGGGGGGTGGGTAATGCACGCAAAGCTCCCTTGCCGTCAAGGAGTGCTACAGCTCGCGGTCGCGCTGTTACAACTGTGTCTCAAGCAACAGCCCGAACCAGAGCAGGATCCGTTACGACAGATAACTTGACTCTCAAGGGGAGGAGGCCAACACTTGCGTCCCGTCAAGTTGTGCGCGGCGGGCCACAGGGAGTCGTTAAAAGCTCTAGCACTTCCTCTTCTCAGTCTGGAACTTTGAAAGGAGGGGCATTTTAACGGAATAGCACTACTTCGAAACATTTGCTGCGCGTTCTAGGATATTCACTGTACATTAGTCGCATCACTGCTATCGGATTGCATATAGATATTCCATGATCACAGCAGGCGATCGGGTCACTTTTTTTTGTGTCTGTGTTAACTATGAAGTTGCTGTGGAGAATGTTCGGATGTTTGGAAACGCCCCAAATTCCGGCCCGCGACACGCCCAACACTCGGCACGATGTATAACCACGAATAAGAGACTGTCATGACCAGTGTTTTCATCGGTGTAATGTCCGACGCGACGCTCGCGGAACTACGTACATCATGATACATCGCCCGGGTTCCTCTAGACACGATTCACCCGGTTTCCAGAAATCTACGAAATACCTCACCTTTGCCTCGTTGCATGTGACCGCGTAGCAGTGCGTGGTAGGTGATTTTTGAAGGCGGTTCTGCACAGTGAACTGAATGGCCAGTCACCGACATTTGAGCTCCAAACTAGTGTCCAATCTTCACGAGTTCTGCACTGCCACAGAGCGCGAGGTTCCCTCGAGGCTGGCTGCGCATACGCCCATCTCAGTGTGTATTTTCGCCCATTTGCTCAGCAGAGTCCCGACTTCTGACAAGACACGCCCACAAACCTGCCAGGGAGACACTCATGTAAGCCATTTTCTACTGGCCAGTTAGTACTACTCGTCTCTGTACAGCAGCGTTGGTCATGAAGATTTTTACCCGAATGGCGTTAGTCCTGGCACTGCAATGACGCGAATGCACTTCTATACTATCACCGAGCGGTGAGCACACGACTATTTTGTCTGTGGCATCGACAGCCACGTTTTCTTAATGTCCAAGCAAGTCCTAATGTCGTTATACAGATGAAAATAACTTAGACAGACGCACGCCGAGGCTGTTCATACTCTCCCCGGTAGCAGCCAACACGTTGTGCTACCGGGCTCTCCTTTATAATCTCTTGCAGATGACTGACCTTCCTGTTGACCGAAGGGATACAGCACGCCTCCCTAGCCCATCACACTTCTATCGCCTTTATGATCTATGGAAGAGTAATTGGCAATGAACTACGAGACGTCCCGCCGGAATGTGTAAGTCATTGCTGAACCGGGTTGCATTGGTGGGCTAACATTAACTCCAAGCTCCCGATATGGGGACAACGTTGGTCAGGTCATCGTGCTCCTCATGGCCCTAGCCCGTTCTCCACACGCGTATTCAGTGTCGATCGGATGTCGGAGATGGGGCCAGCGCTAACTTCACCTACCCAGTTCGATGCGACGCTCGCGGAGGAAGACGAGGGAGAGGATACAAGCTCTGAGTCAAGCCGACTTTACAGCTCTTTCCTTTCATCCCCATTAGCCGTCCAACCGGGTGCGGCTGAGCTGACATCTCTGCCCGAGATACCTACACCTCGATCTGTCCATCCCTCGTCAAGTCACCATCACGGTAGTCCCGAGATACCGCACCGGAGCACCGGACATCCGCCACCACAGAACTCGACACGCTTTAGTACAACGTTATTTCCAAGGCAGCGATCTGAGCAATCGAGCATACAACATCATGCATTGGAACCTCTGTTTCATTCTCCTGTCCTCCATCATGGAGTCTCGATTCAGGGTGGTTGCGGATCGTTCGAGGACGACTATATTCTTTGGGATATGGATGGCACTTCGACCAGCATCCAGCCCCAAGCTGGTCCTTCCCACGGGAGCCACGTTCCGAGTGGACAGCTACACTATGCCATGCCCCCGCATTCGATTCCTGAATGGCAGTTTGCCAACGCTCACACCCACTCGTCGGCGTATCCTTTCAAGCCTAACCCCTCGTCGCACCCTGGCAGTGGTTCTCTCTTACAGCCATTCCAGGGTGATGACCGAACCAGGTTTATCCCAACGACGCCGCCATCTTCCCCCCATTGCTTTACCATACCTTTGCCCCAACAAAATATTGGCATTGATTCATCTTGGAATCATGATTCAAGCATAACTATGACTCCTAGTATTGCGCGCCCCAAAAATCGTATGATATCACAATGGCCAGCAGGGTCGGTTCCCCCCGATCCGTCCTTCCTAGGGCCCTTGCAGAACTCTTGGTCATCACCCGGTCCGGGGGCGTTCTATCATTTGATCTCAGACCATCACAGGAACCCTCATGCCGAGGATATGCTCGGCACCTTCGCCCATGCTGAGGGCTGTACACTATTGTCGTTTGACAAACCCGGAGGTGACCAATTTACCAGATGATTTGATGAATCCTACAATATATATGCATCGCACTCTTACGTACATATCCTTTCCGGACGCCTAAATCACCGCGTTACCTTCTGTCTGTACCATACCTTTTTTTCTGTGCTGCTCGAGGGTCTCCTCAACAATTCCATACCTTACATAGTTCTAGGGCATACTATTATAGACCATTGGCATACCGGTCACGTGTAGGATACATATATCTCCACCAGTAGAGATAGATCTGAGTTCTTCTCGTACCCGTACGTCGTAATCGCCCATACAAAGCGTAGTCCAGTTCTGTTCGTCCGCTCGTCCCAGTGTTGCCCGCCGTTGGCCCCGGCGAGCTTTCAATAATACGTCGTAGCTCGCACATGCACTGTGAGTGCTATACAGGTATCGATAGATGTACTAGATAAACTCTTATCAGCCATAAAATCATGACTGGACAGTTGCGACGCTACAGACCGAAATTACTGCATGCCCTTTTAAGTTCCCTCTTTAAAGCTTTAATAACCGTCAGTACTACTTCATGTTTGCGCCAACTACCAAGCTTTGTGTCTGAAGACCTGAAATCCCTGTGTCAACGTCCCAGCTTCACTTTTCCATTTCGTACAGACCCATTCGCCAGCGATGTCGTCGCATATACAATACTTGGAATCGCAGCACAGCACAAACCCCGACACCCCCCCTCCTGAATATTCGGTGCATGTACCCAATCAGCAGGGCTCACCGTCATCCCAACACTCGCTGGCGAACGCGATACTTGCACACTACCCTGATACTGAACAGTCCC
>JBBPMQ010000024.1:0-45102 GCA_038090375.1 Boletus rubroflammeus
ACCTTTCTGTCAATCAGGAGTTAAAGACACAATTCCAAATCATAGTCAGATCATTATTATATCTAATGATCGGCACCAGGCCTGACATCGCTTACACTTGTAATGACTCCCGAACTATGTTCAGCGAATCTATCTGATCAACGTTGAACCGTGCACGCGTGTACGACGACCAGACCACTGCAGGTGGACTTCTAACAACAACCTCTGCGAACGAATAGAATACTAGTGTCCCGCAGGACGAGGGGAATGAAGATAAAGGGAAGGGTGAGCAGAATCCTTAGAACTGGGCTGCTTGTTAAGGCAGAGAGAACAAGTGGATTAGACTGCCGTAGCAGTTGCATAGTGTCTACTTTATATACCTGTAAGGAATGCGCACAGACCAAGCTGTGTCTGGGAGTGTAAGGCTAAGTATGGTAAGAAAGGAAGCATCTTGTGAGAGTGGTTTCTTGATGATGAGAAATAGAAGAAAAGAAGTAAGCTGACTAATAGCACGTGATCGGTGTATGGTCCAGTCACGTGACTAGTCATGTGACTTTCCCACGATCACATGGTGATGAAAAGTTTTAAGTACGATAGAAAAGTTAAAGTGACAAAATGTACAATGAAATATAAAATAGGTCCGTTTCGTAACAATGCTGTCACACAATTGGCCCGCCAATCTGCCAACCCGTCTCAGGATCACCTTGACAAGGCCCTGTACATCTGTCGCTACCTCATCAGTACTGCTGACTACGCTCTCGTTTTCGATGGAGCATCTGGCAAAGACTTACTAGCCTGCACTGACTCAGATCGGGGTCAAGACAAAATTACCGGTCACTCGCAAACAGGTTTCTACCTGAAATTAGTGAATGGTGCTTTTCTTTGGAATTCACACTTGCAGAAAACCACTGCACTCTCTTCTACTGAAGCTGAGTATATGGCCCTGAGCGATTGTTCTCACCAGGTTGTATGGATCAAACAGATGATTGAGGAGCTCGGGTACTCACTTAACCCAATCCCCATCTGTGGTGACAATCAAGGATCCCTTTTCATTGCTGAAAACCCTGTCACTGAAAAACAGTCAAAACATATCCTCATTAAGTACCATTATGTACGTGATGCTGTAATGACCTTCAAACAAGTTGAACTCTTCTATATCCCAGGAGATGATAATCCTGCGGATATGTTCAAAAAGAACCTCAGATATATCAAATTCGAGAAGTTTAGGTCTCAACTTGGACTCGAATTCAAAAATCTCGCTTTTCCTTGTGATTGAGCGATCAATTCATTACACTTTAGATCTTTGATTTACTACTGTATATCAGACCAGGGGGAGTGTTGAACGTACCATATTGACTATGCTTAGTCATATGTTCACACAACCTGTATAGTATATAAGATTCGAACTCACCAGCTGAGTTCTAATAACAACTTAACCAGTTACCACAATGTTCCATCAGAACTCAACACCATTCATGTAAGTGGACTAACCACTATGTTGCTCTGCTAGTATATGCTGGCTTCAACAACTGGTGACATGGTTGCCAATGTGTTCACCAAGGCCCTGCCATTGCCAAAGGTTAAACATTTTGCAGTCGAACTCGGACTCTGCCCAGCTTGAGGGGGAGTGTTGGAGCATGCAAGTGTGTGCGCAGCCACTCGTCGAAGTGACCACCACAATTCTACGGACCATAGTAACGTACGCTCTCCATTCGTGATACCATACACTTTTCATTTTTGTACCTACCTACCTACCTTGTGCTCGAATATGCAAACCCTTACATTTCATATCTAGCCTTTTACAGTCGAATACTTATACCTATGAGTATATAGCTTTCCGTTCGACGACAGCTAACCTCAGTCCATTGTACCGCACGTGACTGAGGTGAGCTGCATTGTCCATTATGCCTAATGTATGCTTACTGTGTACATAGACCCTCTGTCTAGGTAAATACTAATACTAGTCCGTTGTACCGCACGCGACTGAGACCCTCTGTCTAGCCGCGCGCTCTCACTCTCGCTCTACTCATGCTTTCACAACCAGCAGCCATCTCCCGCTGCAACATGCACTGGAAGTGACATCGACGAAAGCGGGATTGTCGAGACGGGTTCAACTCTCGTTACCATCCACTCCACGGACTGCGATACTGTCCCAACATATCATCGCCTTTTCAGCCTTCCCAGCGTTTATCCAGTTCCGCACCGCGTGCTGCAGGAAGTACGAGCATTGGATAACGTTCTGTCAAGACCGCTAGAATCCGAAGCGCGAAATCACGCGGGCGCGTTGGAGGCTAGGAAAGAGAATCGTATTCAGGCTACACCATGGCACGAAGAGAACTATACCTAGGAAAGAGAAACTCAACGTTAGGGAACGGAGAGTGTCGAGTCCGGCTATATACCCTATCTACGAAAGGAGGTAGGGGGTTCGTGACTGTGACTATGAGTAAAAGGGGCTTGTGTGTAGTAAGAAACTAAATATGATCAAGGGTAGTGACGGATGGGGTGACTGCGGTGCCGATCGGGGTGCGTTCGTGACACCCCCACAAGCTACTGACTATTCGCCCACTTTGTAATCTGTGTAATTAATTTTGTTTAAGTGGCTTGAGCTTCACTGATCCTTTTAGGCCGCTGTTAGAGTTCTGCGCTGGCCTGCTTGGACTTGGACTTTTTCCCTGCGTTGGCGACTCAGAAGGCACGGAGAGATGGAAGCACGAAGGTGATGACAGAGAATCCATTTGCCGTGACTCCAAATCGTCCATTTCGACTTGGAGACGTCCAAAATATCAGCGCTCAGCACTGACTACTACGAGTCGACGATATCAGTGTCGTTACCCCCACGGATACACGGGTAGCATTGGTGTTAACGCTACCTGCGGCGCTGACTGGAGCCTAGCATTGCCTTGCCAGCCAATCCAGGGCAGCGACCATGCAGTTCTCGTGGCCATACGTGTCATGTTCGGGAAGGGAATACGCACTCTATTCGATGTCTCTCTCAATGATGTACTTCTTATTCTTTCAATCTGATTCGGAACGACGTGACGATCTCGGAAGTTACGGGCGCCGGTTGCCTCGTGGTCTGTTCGCATGCAGTGCTCGTACACTCTCACCCTTGACGATCACTGTCCGCAACGAAAAAGACCCCACGAGAGGTATCCTGTGATTCAAAAGACTAGCTTGCTAGAGTGACTTAATATTCGAACAGAATACGATTGATCCACGTCATTTGCTCTGCACCAATGTCTGAACTCAACAACCAAATCACCCTCTGCCGCAATGAATTGCAACTCTATCCCCAAGGGCATCCCATTCGAGCCAGATCGCTACAAAAGCTTTCTTCTTCACTCTACGACCGGTTCATTCAAAGAGGAGGGATGACGGACCTTGACGAGGCGCTTGTCCTCGAACGCAGTGCATTGGAACTTCGCCCCGAGGGGGATCCTCGTCGAGGCTCTTCACTCACCACCATCGCAAATTACCTCTATGCCCGTTTCAACCAGTTTGGAAACCTCTCTGACCTCGGCGAGGCATTTGCCCTCCAACGCAGTGCATTGGAACTTCGCCCGCAGGGGCATCCCCATCGAGCCTTTTCACTGGGCAGCATCGCGAGCTATCTCTCTGCCCGTTTCAAGCAGCTTGGAAACCTATCTGACCTCGACGAGGCACTTGCCCTAGAACGCAGTGCATTGGAGCTTCGCCCGCAGGGTCACCCTCATCGAGCCTCTTCACTGAGCAACATCGCAAATTGCCTCGCCACCCGTTTCAACCAGCTCGGACGGCTCTCTGACCTGGGCGAGGCACTTGCCCTCGAACACAGTGCATTGGAACTTCGCCCCCAGGGGCATCCTCAACGAGCCACTTCACTCAGTAACATCGCAAATTTCCTCACCACCCGTTTTCACCAGCTCGGAAAGCTCTCTGACCTCGACGAGGCACTTTCCCTCAACCGCAGTGCATTGGAACTTTGCCCCCAGGGGCATCCTTATCGAGCCGTTTCACTGGACAGCATCGCGAATGACCTGTATACCCGTTTCAACCAGCTCGGAAGGCTCTCTGACCTGGATGAGGCACTTGTCCTTCAGCACAGTGCATTGGAACTTCGCCCGCAGGGGCATCCTGATCGAGCCTATTCACTGAGCAACATCGCGAATTCCCTTCACGCCCGTTTCAACCAGCTCGGAAGGCTCTCTGACCTCGACGAGGCACTTGCCCTCCAACGCAGTGCATTGCAGCTTCGCCCGGAGGGGCATCCTGATCGAGCCATTTCACTGGGCAGCATCGCAACTTACCTCCATGCCCGTTTCAATCTGCTTGGAGGGCTCTCTGACCTCGACGAGGCAATTGCCCTCGAACGCAGTGCATTGGAACTTCGCCCCCAGGGGCATCCTCATCGAGCCCATTCACTGGGCAGCATCGCGAGTGACCTCTATACCCGTTTCAGCCAGCTCGGAAGGCTCTCTGACTTGGACGAGGCACTTGCCCTCGAACACAGCGCATTGGAACTTCGCCCCCAGGGGCATCCTGATCGAGCCTCTTCGCTGAGCAACATCGCGAATTCTCTCCATGCCCGTTTTAACCAGCTCGGAAGGCTCTCTGACCTCGACGAGGCACTTGCCCTGGAACGCAGTGCGTTGGAACTTCGCCCGCAGGGCCATCCTCATCAAGCCGTTTCACTGTGCAGCATCGCAAATTACCTCTATGCCCGGTTCAACCAGCTTGGAAGCCTCTCTGACCTGGATGAGGCACTTTCCCTCGAACGCAGTGCATTAGAACGTCGTCCGCAGGGGCATCCTGATCGGGCCGTTTCGCTGTGCAGCATCGCAAGTTACCTCGATGCCCGTTTCACCCAGCTCGGAAGGCTCTCTGACCTCGACGAGGCACTTACCCTCCAACGCAGTGCATTGGAACTTCGCCCGGAGGGGCATCCAGATCGAGCCCTTTCACTTGGCAACATCGCGAGCTCCCTCGATGCCCGTTTCACCCAGCTCGGAAAGCTCTCTGACCTCGACGAGGCCCTTGCCCTCCAACGCAGTGCATTGGAACTCCGCCCGCAGTGGCATCCTCACAAAGCCTCTTCACTCAGCAACATCGCGAATGACCTGTATACCCGTTTCAACCAGCTCGGAAAACTCTCTGACTTGGACGAGGCACTTGCCCTCGAGCGCAGTGCATTGGAATTTCGCCCGCAGGGGCATCCTGATCGAGCCCTTTCATTGGGCAATATCGCAAGTTACCTCCTTGCCCATTTCAAGCAGCTTGGAAAGCTCTCTGACCTCGATGAGGCACTTGCCCTTCAGCGCAGTGCATTGCAGCTTCGCCCGCATGGGCATCCTCATCGAGCCATTTCACTGAGCAACATCGCGGATTCCCTCTACGCTCATTTCAAGCAGCTTGGAAGGCTCTCTGATCTGGACGAAGCACTTGCCCTCGAACGCAGTGCATTGGAACTTCGCCCCCAGGGGAATCCTCATCGAGGTTTGTCCTTGGCCAACCTTACTCGCTGCCTCCATGCTCGATTCAAGCACTCGGCTTCGCACGACATCAGTGATCTCCAGGAAATATTCAATATATATTCCCAACTCTCCAACGTCTCTCAGACAGTGTCTTCTGCTGATCTCGAATGCGCCAAACAATGGATCCAGGCAGCTGAAGAATGCAAACACAGTACTACAGTTTTGGCTTACCAAACATTCCTACGCCTCAGTGTTCACCATCTCGCCACTCTGCCTTCTGTCCCTCAGAATCTTGGACTACTCAAACAGCTTATAACATCTCTGGCAGTTGATGCGTTTTCTGCTTGCCTTCGTTATGGCAATCCCATCAATGCAATTGAGCTCCTTGAGCAAGGTCGTGGTGTCTTTTGGAGCCAGTTGACCCGCCTTCGCTCTTCCATTGATGAAGTGATAGCATCTGGTGACACGGGTAAAGAATTGGCAGACAAGTTCACCCATTTGGCCTCTTTCCTTCGCAGCGTGCTTCATGCCCATCCCAACACCGATTCTCAGCACGATCAGGCATCCCATCTGAACATCCAATTACAGGATGTTGTCGCCGATATTCGTAAGTTGCCTGGCCTCTCTCGTTTCCTCCAGCCCCCGCTGTTCTCAGACCTCCAGCTGGCAGCTTCCAGTGGACCGGTCATCATCGTCAATGCCAGCCAATATAGCTGCGACGCACTGGTACTTCTATCCAACCAGGATCCCCTCCATGTTGCTCTCCCCATCACGAAAGCCCGCGTCTCCAAACTATCATTGGAGCTTCGTTCTCTTATTCACCGTGCCAAACGCGACGATGTGACAAAGGAGATTTTGGCGTTTCTACGAAAGCTTTGGGATGAAATTGTTTCTCCGATTGTGAATATCCTTCAGGAATCCTGTCCCCCTCGATCGCGCATCTGGTGGTGCCCGACCGCCGAGTTCTCTCTTCTCCCACTGCACGCTGCCGCCTCGTTTAGGAAGGGTCAACCGAAGCTTTCCGATCTTTATATTTCCTCCTATACACCGACCTTGACAGCTCTCATTCGCGCTCGACAAAACAGTTCATTGGATACATCCATGGAAGAGCATCGTTTTTTGGTCGTAGGGGGGGTACAGGCTGCGGGACTGAACGCACTCGACTCAGTGAACATTGAGCTGTCCAGTGTCTCACAGCATGTCGAGTCTGTCGCGACACTCACCCGTCTTCAAGGCCAGGACGCAAACATCAGCAAGGTTGGTGAAGAATTGAGCAAGAACGACTTTGTTCACTTTGCCTGTCACGGAGTCCCCGATTGGAAGCAGCCGTTCGAGTCTGGGTTTGCGTTGGGAGATGGACTGTTGAAGATCGAACACATCATGCACTACGACTTGCGGAACGCCAGGTTTGCGTATCTGTCCGCGGACCATACAACCGTCGGTGACGAAGAAAGTCCTGACGAGGTAATTCATCTAGCTGCAGCCATGCAGTTCGCCGGGTTCCGTTCGGTGATTGGGACGATGTGGGCGGTGGACGATGAGTACACAACCAAGATCACGTCGAGATTTTACGAGAATCTGGTGGACGAGTCTGGTCGCCTGGACCATACACGAGCAGCTCTCGCATTGCACAAGACGATGAAGAGTATTCGTCCGAGTGAGATACCGTTTGAACAACGGATCCTCTACATACATATTGGTGCCTAGCGGTGCTGCTTTCCGGTGCGTGCGTTGGTTTCCACGGTGCGCTGTTATCCAAACTACACCCAACCGCAGTTATGCTTATCGTAGCAGGTTGTATTCTCGAGGTAATTTGACATTTCGGAAGAGTCCGGGTTGAGATGCAGGTGCAAGAGAGGACTTCTTCGACTGTTACTGCCTCGCCACACGTGAGGCAAAAACCTACCTACGTACTACAAGCATGCAAGTAATTAGTACTGTACGTATGTTGTATCCAACGACCGTGGTGACGTCAAGAAATGAGAAGCTGACATGCACAACAACAAAAAAAAAAACAATTACAATGGAAACAACGCATTCAAGGAAGCAAGCACGACTGCTCTTTGACGAAAAAGTCTTGGGTGTGGAGAAGGGTCGGGAGCATCTTGGTTGGATCATACTACAATTGATACTCGAACCTCACGGCGGCATATTGCTTTGCGCATTTTGAACTCGGCATCGTCAGTTCCATTCTTGAATTTGACACGAACAAAATCACGCAACTCGGGGAGCGGGACACGGAGAACCTCAAACGACAGAGCTAAACTGTCGAACATCGCTTCGAAGCATCAAGTTCGTCTTGATGCATTGTTTGTTGCGTTGGTGGATGTGCATTAACCTAGGGTTGACCTGTTCATTTGATACAGTTGGGAAGACTATCTAGGATGCAGCGCGAGGTACAAATTTAGGGTGAGTTGTTAGACCGTGGGTGGCATGGTCACTCGTGCTAGTATTGCCACGTCGGACCTGTCAAGGAGTGGAGCTGACGTGAACGTGTGAGGCTACGGTATTTTCCAAAGAAGGAAGGTGGCGCGTCGCCAATTAAGATGACGTCAGGGGTACTTGGTATCGGTGGTGGGTAACTAAATTATTATTATCGCAGCTTCTCAGCCTCGAGCGAGACATGTCCAGCGGACGAGACACCGGGAACTGACTTGTTCTCCTTCCCCGTATTCTCGTTTCTACAATTACCCGATCTCTCTCCCGACACCGCTCGCCTCGCAATCAGGTAACGAGTCCCAGTTACTTACCAGGCCTATCCCAACCGCCACTCAGCCACAAAGGCCCGATTTGTTTCTGAAAATCATCAGGAAAATTTATATCCTGGCTTGGCCTTTCCACTCCTTTGAAATCGAGGAGAGAATGTATGTCTTGCCTTGCCACTCGAGTGCTCTCTCGTCCCTCACTCGCCGTTCCCCACTCACGCGATGCATACCCCCAACCATCGATCATCTGTAGTGCCCGCTAGCATCATGTCATCTTCATCGGGGACTTTGCAACATCTCAACGAATCCCGTCACGCCGGTGGCGCCGCAACTAGTGGCGGCACAAGAACGCCGCGTCGTGTTCAGTGGGCTAGTCACGATGATGTCCAGGCTGACGGTCACCCAGAAACCTCGCCTCGACAAAGCACTCATGCGCTTGACGAGATGGGGCTTGACGTATGTTCTTGTCTTTCCACCATTTTATTTCGGCGGTGCTGAATGACAATGATTCTGAAGCCCAGTGCATTCGAGACACTCAGGAATGCCTTGGAGAAGCACCAGTCGGAGGACCGTCGTCAGAGTGAGTCGGGCCTCCAAGAGGGAAGAGCAATTGCACTCCCTTCAATACCACCACAAGCTGCCGTTCCACTCCGCGCGACCACCTCCGCCCCGGCGCCCCATCATAACCCATTCACAAACCCCCCTGTTCCGTTATCAGGCCATCCCCCGACCCACATCAATAGTGATAATCCATACCCCACCACGACTGCACCTCAAATACAACCATCAGAATCACGAGCCACCGGTGGTTCGTCCACAGAACAAAGTTCACCAACCATAGACGATGTCAGTGCCCATCCGTCAGCTTCCACACTTGTCGCGCAACGCACGCATGATGTTCCTGGAGAAGTTTGGATAGACCCACTAGAACGAGAAGGATTACCCGTACACGCACCAACACCCCCTCCTGGAGACCGACCACAAGTTGGCAATGCTCTCCGAAGGAGATCGACTTGGGCACGAGGAAGCAGAGATAGTGACGCAAGGTTCGGAGAGAAGCACATTGAACGAATGGCGGAACACCAAGCCGCAGGAGTAGTGAGAGCACACACAAGGCGAGGTTGGCGCTGGCTCCATCGCTCGTCCAACGGTAAGAAGGCTGCCAAATCAACAGGCACGCATGAAGGAGAGAAAGATAGGGAAACGGATGAAAAAGGAAAAGGGACAAGCCAAACTCACCGTCGTCGCCACCATACCCACTCTGATACAGAGAACGATACCGATTTCACCGACGGAGAGTTTCACCGCCCAGGACGGATCCGCAAAGGTGTTCGTGATAGTTGGTTAGCGCCTGTCATGCGCCTCCCTCGTCATGACCGACAACAACATCCCGAGGACCACCATCGCGGCCAGCCCCATACTCCAAATCTTGGCAACGGTGTACTCAGTGCATTGTTGGCACTTTACGGCCACGATCACGAGCATGATGATGAGGGAAGCACAAGCGAGGCAAGTACCCCAGGTGGGCGGAGTCGTACCAGCTCCGACGCGGGAAGTGAGGTCGGCATCCTTCCGAAACCTCTTCGCCCGTGGTTATCAAATCAGGACGACAATCATGATCCCTCCACCTCGAAAGGACAGAACGGCGTCAAAGACAAACACCCTGGCAAATTCAGCCTCGGTCGCTCTCCGAAGGGGGGGTCTGCTTCGTCTATCCTTGCTCACCTCAAGTCTTCATCCCTTCCTGCAGCCTCTACGACTGCCGCCCTCATTGCTGGAGCAGGTGCGCTCTCGGGAGCGGCCGCACCGCGCCAGGCGACACTCGCGCCGAATTTGAAGAGGTCGGGTTATAACCTCGTGAGATACTCTGTGGAGGAGGCTCCAAAAGTTGGTTCAATCCGACGTACACGCAGCGCAGATTTTGACATCGTAGCCACCGATCGTCGAGCGAGCGAGGAAAAGGAAAGCGAGGCAGAATCGCCCGACACGCTTGGCGCTACAATTGTGGCGTCTCCGACTACGGGTTCGGAGGGTTTGGTACGCGGGCTAAAGGGGGGTACCCCTGGAGGACGCAAGGGATGGGCTGGCATGTTGAAGGATCTTCCGTTACATTTCTCTTCGAATCACCTCAGAGGGTTTTCGTCACCTCACGCGGAAAAGGGATTTCATACGCCCGGCGAGAGCAGCACTACAACACCGAAGACTGCGAGCGGGGGAGGTACGCCTGTGGACGAGTTTGTTGAGAAGAAGGATTACTTCGATCTTAAACACATAGAGAGAGAGACCCGACGGATTGAAGAGCGGGAGAGGAAGGAGCGGAAGGAGAGGGAGAAGCGGAAAGAAAAAGAGATACGACGCAAACGAAGAAAGGCGGAAGTCTATGTGCGTCACCCGTTTTCATTCGTTTCATAAGTTGACTGAAACCGCGCTAGATTACGAGGCACGTGGCTGAGATTCTGCAAAGACAAGAATTCATCATGAAGCTTGCCCGTGCCATGATGATGTTTGGCGGCCCTTCGCACCGTCTAGCAGCGCAGATACAAAGCACAGGACGTGTGTTAGATCTCGAACTCAGTTGCATGTACTTGCCGGACGTGATGCTTATCGCATTCGAGGACAGCGCGACGGGGACGAGCAATGTCAAGTTCATTCGACAAGGCAGCGCCTTGGATCTGGAGAAACTCGGGGATGCACACTCGTTGTACTGGAACGTAAGTAACGTGGTCATTTTTGATAGCATATATGCGACGAACCTTCGCTTCTAGGTCATTCATGACGCTATGTCAGTTTCTGCGGCATCGGCATCGTTGGATGTTCTGATGCGCAAGAAGCCCATCTACAACTTTGTACAGCTCACCATCATTGGGGGAATGTGCTCTGCCTCCATATGTAGCGTCTCATTTTCGGGCTCCTTTATCGACTCTCTCGCATCGGCACCTCTCGGTGCACTCCTCGTTGCGATTCAGTTGGTCGGCGTGCGCAACGAATTATATGCGAACGTGTTCGAAATCACCATCGCAACGCTCTTGAGCTTCTTCAGCGCCGCATTGGCATCGACCAAACATTTCTGTTACTCGGCCGTTGCCAGCAGCTCGGTGGTATTGATTCTGCCGGTAAGCAGCCGCGATCGAGCCTCTCCGTCGCATATAGCTAATGAGAGCGCATACTTGATAGGGCTTTCTCGTGCTCAGCGGGTCTCTCGAGCTCTCGTCGCGCTCTTTGGTCGCTGGTGCTGTTCGATTATGCTTCGCCCTGATGTACTCGCTTTTCCTGGGCTTTGGGCTCGCGATCGGTGCTGAGCTGTACCAGAAGATGCTCGGGCAGTCGATTATTGGCCCAACAGACTACACGTGCATGGACTCTCACGACCCTGCGGGACCGTGGTGGCAGCAAACCCCAAGCCTATGGTGGGCGTTCTTGACAGTACCGATGTATTCGCTGTTTCTGAGCATGAGACTGATGGCTCCATGGTGGAAAAAAGAAATGGTAAGTACTTGCAGTTGGAGGACAATTGCGCTTTGCCGCATATATATCGACGGTAACTTGCGTGCATAGATCCTGCTTATCGCCATCGCGTCGATCGGTTGGGTGACGAACCATTTCGTGGGCACTAAATTCCCGAACCAGAGCGATATCAGCGCAGCGGTTGGGTAGGTCCCATTCATTTCACCACGATGGGTATGCTCATGGGATCTTGGGGGTGGGTTTTAGTGCCTTTGCGGTTGGATTCGTGTCCAACATGTACGGACGGTTTTTCAACGGAAACGCGTTTGTTGTCATGGTAAGTAAGTTTCTCCGGCGTTATCATTGCGATTTCAGAAATGAAAAATCCTCTGCTCATCAGATCACTGGTATTCTTTTCCAAGTGCCTTCTGGTCTTGGAAACGGGGGACTGTTGAACTTTGTGTCAGATCAGACGTCGGGATCGTCGACGACGTACCTGAGCGGATTTCAGACGGCCTTGCAGTTGATCTCTGTTTCGATTGGACTTACGGTCGGCCTGGGCATTTCTTTGGTCGTCGTACATCCTGTGCTGAGTCGCCGGCGCGCTGGTGGTTTGTTCAGCTTGTGATGTTGTAGAGCGATTTAATTCGTTTTGTTTACAACCCACATTCCAGGGTTCTTTCTGAGAATACTTTGCATTTTCATCACGGTTGCCTTGGTGGCTTTATTTTGTCTCTCACGCTCTCTCGATTATGGCATTTCCCCCTCCCATGCACGCATGTATCCAAGAACAAGAGCCAATCGGGCTACTATGGTCGAGGTTGTTCGTCAATCTGATTCCAAACACTGACGATTGGATAAAAGGGGGTGTGGATTGGATTGGAGTAGGTTGGATCTCAGTGTCATTTATCCCGGCATACAGCTAAACCGTATGAATACGTCCTCCTTTCAGTACACCCTATTCATTCGCGTGCATCACGTCAGATCCCAATCCAATCCTGTATCCACGTATCCCCCTCAACCGTACGCTGCGTCCTGGACTCTACCGCGTGTAGCGTCTTGGACAAGGAAACGTGGGGTACCTGGGCACCGGTCGGCGGTGAGGAGGCTTTTGTCGATGAGGGCGTGCGTGCGATGCATCGCGTGTTTTTTTTCTTTGTCCAAACGTTGGAAGAATCGTACTAGCCATCAGTGCATCATTCCAAACGAGTCTTGGAACAAAATATTTATTGTAGAGGGGGTAACCCGGGACCGAACCGACTGGCAACCTCCCTCTCCTCGACTCTTGTTCGTTGAACCGTATCAGACATCGCCGTTTTTCTCTTGTATGGTGATCGTAAGGTGCATAAGCTATCGATGGTGGTCATGACAAAACGGAGGTTCCCTGGGTATGCAACCACATGGCGCATGGGAAGTGAGGCTCACGTTGAAAGGACACGACTGAGGATACTGTGTGTGATCACGAAGAACGGGGAAAAAAACCGACCACGAGCCGAGTTGAATAAAGCCTATCTTCTGCGACTTCCGAAATCAGGGTCTTTGAAGCAGTGCCAAGTTTTTTTTTTTGGAAAAGTGTTTATTGTTATGTAGCAACTGACAAAGCTAGTTCTATATAACACACTAAGGCGGAGGCCCGAGGGCGACCGTTCCGAGGAAAAATGCTCTTACGCACGCCCTATCTGCATAGGGGGTGTGGGGCTCTGTGCGCTACTTGGTGTCCCCGGTTTAATCAGGGGGCCTGGGTAGCTTAATACCCACTAAAACCTCTGTGTTGGTAGTCCAGTCTTGGGGTAGGGATTCGGGGTCGGTTACGGTTGGGGTCCAGGTGTGGAGGATCTTGGATTTGGTGTATTGTTAGTGCCAAGTTTGTAGATTAGTAAGTACTAGTATCTGATGTTTGTTGCCGATCCTGAGGTTCAACGTTCAGGGTTGGATGCAGTCAGCTGTCTCTCTCTCTCAAAAAAAAAACATACGTACATACTATAACTGTTTTTGTAGCATGAACGACAAGGGAAAAATAGTACAGAGAGGTTTGTTTGAGAAATCAACGCGGGTTGTGATTGGCTGGTCCAAGAAGAAAGCATTCATGTTGCCTTGAGGAGTTATGTCGCGTGTTTCTCTTGAACTACAGTTAGCTCTTTCCTAACACAATACCAGGTATACCCCTGGACCATACTCCCTGATAACCCATAGGTTTTTTTTTAGTCTCACCGTCGTTAGAGCGGCACTCCTCACAAACACCATGTTCTCTAGTGACCAATAACCCAAGAGCTCCCAAGCTCCACCGAAGGGTCTACGTTAGGAGGGAGTTGACTGTAACAGGGTGTGCCTTGAATGTGTCACTGTCCCTGCATACGGCCGCGGGGAGCACCGTAAGGAACTGATTGAGAAATTGCCTCATATGAGACTACCGACGCAGTCTACTACGAAGGGCCACAGGGTGAGTCATGGCACATGGTCATGGTGAGCTGTTGATTCCGCCCGATTGCACCGGGGCGCGTCAACCGGTAATGACAAGGGAACGAGAAGCGCCTAGCTTCTGGTCCCTCCAATGAATGTCACTCAGGGTTTGATATCATCTTCCTGGGTGCCATCCTGATCCCAAGAGCTCCATCATTCGAGTGGGACGTACAAGTTATGTCAATCATATCGCGACTTTCCAAAGGTCGACCAATCACATTGGTCTGATTACATGAAAGTAAAATACATATTCTCTCACAGTGTGGAGGCTCAAACTTGGAGGTCACAGACTTTGCAGGTTCAATTCCCACAATTACGACAAGCTTCTGGTTGTAGGATCTGGTCGGCGCTTGGCATTGTTTTCCCGGGCGATGGCTGCCATGCTAAAAACACATCTCGGCTATGATGGTCACTCCTCATCCTCTGAGCACTGATCCCTTTGCAGATCCCATTCCCATCCTATGACCAGCCTCACCCGTCCGGGGTGAGATCGACGTTCGGAACGCATCTGTCCTTTGTGCATCGAGATATCCCGTGAAGGATGTCGGTGGAGTATCCTAATGCAAATGTCGATCAGTTTCTCTTAGGTGACTATCCCCCTTTCCTTCTCAAGGAATGATCCAACTTAGCTCGCGTACATCCTGCAGTGTTCGTCACCGTCTTGCATTCCGTTGCTGCTGTTACGAGTATGTATTTGATCGAGTACCTTTAACAAGTGCTGCATGAAGGGGCTTATAATATTGTTATTGTTCTAGCTTGCTTACGACTGTGGGTCCGGGTGCGTTTGCATCGACTCTGGTGGGAAGATGCATGGGCTGGCCTGGCACTATGCTTCACCGTTATCTGTGCTGTGTCAACTTGGACACTGACCTTGCCACAGCGTGCGTTCTGCTGCAGTCCGTTTTTCCCTCAGTATCACAGAATACCTTTTTTTCCCCGCCTTTTGCAGGTTATGATCCTTGGTATATGTCGCGGGAATCTCATATCATTTCGATGTGGTTAACATTGCTTTCGCATACGAGTTTGTTATGGTGAGTTCCATCCTGTCCTATCACCATTTGATGCGATATTTCACGTTAAAATTGTTCAGGGCGGCTCGGATGAGCATCATGTTTTCCCTCATAAGGATGGTTCCCCGTTCTGGTCGGATGCGGAGTATAGTCGGTAGCTTTGCTGTCCTCTTCTTTCTATTATGGGCGCTATGTGTCGCCTCCAAGGCTTACACTTGCGGCTCGAACATGTCATGGTATAACCTTCCAGATGCTCAATGTCCGATTGGCCTCCCAATAGCCTTGATTGAATTCACGAGTAATTCCTCTCTTTCCTAATGTCTTGTAGCTTGGATTGACGAAACCTTGTACAGCCGATGTTATTTCTGATGTCATCTTGGTTGCATTGCCCACTCGGCAATTGTGGCGGACAAGGCTATCTAGGAACGAGCGCATTCTCATGTTTTCCATCTTTACGATGAGCTTGCTCAGCGTTGTGGTGAGCATAGTTCATGTCGCATTCTTGATTCCAGTCTCGGGGTATACGGCTAGTATGACCGCCGGTATTGAGGTGCGCTTCTTGCAACGACTGCTCCATCTTTGATATCGAAACGTGTTTCATGTACAACAGGGTGCCCTGGATCTCACGATCTGCAATCTCCTCGTCTTGGTGACCAGCATCTACCGTTTCTTCCGGAACGGAGAGGATATCGAAGAAACCGATAGTGATGTGACGACGAAACCCCCAGACTCTTCGTCCTTGCGGACGGCCATGAACACTCTTACTACCATTGATCTCGAATGTTTCGAAGTTGTGTCAATTCGCAGTACACAATCAGCGCCAATAACTCGATCAGTGGCAATTCCAATATGTAACCTTTCGTCTCGGTCGTGTTTCGATGTCTTGGTCGAGTACGCTTAGTGTCGGGGCGTCGATTAGATGTTCGAGGGGGGCTGCATACATAAGTCAGACTTTATAAGAACACTTCTGCAGATCATACATACGGGTTGTCTTTGTCTATTAATAATCTGCACAGTCCGTGTATTATCGGATCTAGTGTCTCATTGTTGTCACGAAATCCGTAGAATATTACTCGCTGAATGTTGACCGTCGTAAAAAATCCTTCTATCTGCGTTTGAACCTCGTAATCGCTATGACGATTACCGGATCCGCTACTTACCGCTCGACTATTCCTTTTCGGCGCGTTCACCCCATATCACGGCGAGTGTTCACATTGCCTTGATTGGTCAGGAAAAGTTCATCTTTGTCTCAGCGTTTGAATGTACATCACTCACACACAAGACCCACAGGTACTCTAGATGATGATCAACATTAATTGTAGGCACGACCGGTTGGCGTTCCATGTGCATGTCCTCGGAGTGGATTGCGCAAAACCCGCGCATGTCGGGGGATGAGTCCAAGTCCGTGGGAATAATTTCAATTCGATAACAGGCATCGAAACAGGTGGGCTCCTTGAGCTCATGGTACCTGTCAGAAGCTTGAAACGGACGAACTGCAACCATCTCCAAGCCTGTCCATGTGGAGCAAAATGGTGGTTGCCGCTGGCAACCTCATATAACGCGGGAACCCGCGTTCGTTGGTGGAACAAGACTAGATATTCGGGACAATTGTGTAAGGTTCTCAATGGCTACACCCGATGGGACGCGCTTCGGTGAACATAAGTAGTCGACGTTTTAGCGCGACATATCAAGTCACGTGAGTTGACCGTTGGCAACGGCGCCGATATGCCGGCCAAGTGATAGCCATCAACGGGTGGAGCGCCACGTCTTATCGCAATTGTACCAGCCACAGCAGTGCCCGGGGCATTGTGCTGACGCGCTTGGCTGCGGAGCTAGGAACCGGAGAATTTGCGTAACTATATACACCCTGGCACTACGACGAGTCAGTGTCCCATCTTTCATCATCTTGTTTCGTGTCTCGTCTCGTCTTCCTCCGGCGCTATCGTCGTAATGGCCATACCTATTCGCTATGTGCTGGTAGTCGTTTCTGTTCTCGTGAGTATCGTCAAGTTCAGCGGGTCTGATGAAACCTCAACGGACCAAACTGTGAATCAGGCGATGCTTGTTGTCACATTCAGAGTTTACAATATTCCAACGTTCGAAACGCTGGCCGCTTTGAAACCTCCCCCAAATTCAAGTCATGATTCCCCTTCACTTGTCGATTTCACGCCACACACTACCTTGGACACAACCGAAAGAAAAAGAGCGAATGCCACATTTGTTATTCTTTGTCGAAACTCCGACCTCGATGGGGTTATCCAGAGTGTTCGAAGCGTCGAAGATCGGTTCAATCGCGAATATGGATATCCATATGTTTTCCTGAACGAGGAGCCTTTCGACGATGAGTTCAAAAGGTATGCTCCTTTAATCAGATTGAAGTTCATGGTTTTGAGCTATCGCCAATGAGGCGGATATCGGTATTGTCGTCTGCCCGAATGGAGTTTGGGATCATACCACATGATCATTGGTATGCGCCACCATGGGTTGATGAGCAAAAGGCTGCAGTTGCTATGAAGAAGATGGCAGATGATAACATTATCTATGGAGGTATGTATACTAGAACTTCATGGGTAGTTCGAATACCCGACCACCGATTCATTTCATATAGGTAGCCTTTCCTATCGAAACATGTGTCGGTTCAACTCCGGTGTGAGTGCAATGTTGAGACCGTCTTGACGTACCAAGTTCATCATTCCGGGAAGTTTTTCTTCAGGCATTCACTACTTCAAAAGTACAGGTGGGGGGTTTTCGAATTGGCGTGCATGTTTTTTTTTAATACTTATTTTGGACGATACGGCTAGGTACTATTGGAGGATCGAGTGAGTTTTTTCCTCAACGTCAATTAAAGTGGGCTAAGCGAACGATATGCAGGCCATCCGTCCACTTTCATTGTGATATTCCCTCAGACCCGCTTCGGTTCATGCAGGACCATAACAAGACCTACGGTAGGTCGGATATAATTCCCTTTTTTCGCTGCACACGTGGCGTCGTTGTCAAACTTTTTCAAATTCTTGTCAACTTGATACTCAGGAAGCTTTACCAGGCTTCACGATCTCATTGTATGAATTCCAGGCCACGATACCCTCTTTGTGGGAGACGGTGAAAGGTACGTCTGACCCTGCGCTGCCAAGTTTGCGCAGTTTATTGTTTCCAATTTGCCTTGTAGAGTACACGAGGGCACATCCGGAGACCGTGAATCCGGACAATGCCCTTGGGTTTATCTCTGACGATGACGGAAACAATTACAACCTATGCCACTGTAAGTAACTCCGACTGCCCCTTCTGCGTCAGGCTTATCACCCCCGGAACAACGCTAGTTTGGTCCAACTTCGAGATTGCAGACATGGACTTTTGGCGAGGGGAGACGTATATGTCTTTCTTTGAATTCCTCGACCAGGCTGGAGGTTTTTACTACGAGGTGTGTTCCCTTTCTTCTCCCTATCAGCACCGGCAGTAGTCCGCAAGCGTGCGAAGGCTCACCGATAACACAGCGCTGGGGAGATGCACCTGTGCACTCCATCGCCGCAGCTTTATTTCTGCCGCGTAACTCCATCCATTTCTTTGATGAAATCGGGTATGAGCATCCGCCCTTCACGCATTGTCCTATCAACGGGGAGCGCTGGGCCAACGGCCGGTGCTCATGCAACCCGGAAAGCAGTTTTGACTATGACGGTTACTCCTGTCTTCGGCGATGGGAAAACACCGTATGACCGATAGACTCGGTCGTCACATTGGTCTTGCGCTCTCCCTCCACCGCCTTCTAGTTTAGAACTCAGAAGTGAGCATGGTGATGGGCCCATCGACGGGCAAATCTAATTTATTACTTGCACATCTACATAAACACCACGATTCTGATAGAGAACCCCATGTTATGATCATGGTCCGTGCATTCACTGTCCCTGCACTCTTTTCCCATATATGGTACGATGGTCGGTCGTGGCTGGTATTTAGTCTTCGCCCTCCTATTCCTTTCCCCTCTCGTGCTTTTCTCTCCCAGGTATCATAGTACCCCTGTTGTCGTCCATGCGTTGTTGATCGTGTATTTTCTCTCCCAGCAATCTCACGTGTTGATTGTCGGCGTTCCTGACACCCGCCGCATCTGTATAAAATATGGTCATATCCCATCTTTGTGGTCTATTCGCAGGAGGCGGTATTGTCGGTCGTTTTGCTGAGACAGAAATTACATTGGTGGCGAGGTGAGTCTCCGTGTGACGGGTTCCATTAAGGTTAAGGTTGGTATCTGGTCAGGGTATGCGTTTGACAGACCGCGGTCGACTACACTGGCACTGCCTCGCCCCACAGTGACTGACTCTGCCGCCGATCAACGTCATGCGGCTATTCAGCAACTTGCAATCCGAGTCGTCGTCACATCACACTGCATTGTGGGTCACCGTCGCGGGCCCGTCAATCGTTAACAGAGACTTGAAATTCTTGACTTGCTCGTTCGCATTCGGTAAAGTCGATGCGGCTGTTGAATTAACACCAGTGGCACGATAACTTAGCACCGCGTATAGTCATTTACTTAATAATGTATCCGTGCCAAGAGATCACGGTGCACAAGCGGCTTTGTTGATTGATGGCTAACGTGCTGGCAATGGAAGCCAAGTCTCCTGTGATTCCTCCCAAAAACCGCTTTTCCTGTGCCTCGTCATACCCCGATTGACTTTGCGGCCCAAGCCCGCCATAGGATAAGCTCCGAGTCTCATTCTTCGTCGGGGCTTCTGAACAGGCTGGGATTACCATGATTGCACCTTGTGGTCGAAGAAAACGCCAGTTTGGGAGTGGCTCGGGAGTCGGGATGTTGCTCTACCATTTTCAGTGAGTGACAAGAATTCGTTGAAGAAGTCCCGGAATGACTCCATCCTTCCGTCGGGAGATTTGAGCAATGCAGTGGCCACCAGGCAGCCAGTGTCTCACTCGACAAGCCGATACGGGAGGGATGGCATGTGGGCCAAGCAGATGCTGTCGTAAATCACTGCACTCAGAACTTTCTTTACGCCGCATTATGCTAGCGTTTGGTCATTTACAGCCTCGCCTCAGGCGCTCAATTCGGTTCGCGAACAAACCGTTCTCCCGATGGGTCGCTGCAAGATAGAGTCATGTCAGCATCGAGGTGGTGTCGAATCCTATAAATAAAAGGAAGTGGGGAATGGTAAATATAATTCCGTCATACCCTGCAGTCTGTCTTGTAATCCCTTTCCTCACGCGCAGACTTTTTTCTATTGTTCCTCGTCATCACTCAGTAGATCTCCTGACAAATGGCGCTAGTTGCAATCCCTGCCGAAGTTACTCCCGACGTTATCTCGAACCTCAAGGCCTCCTCCCTTCCTGTGGAGCAGCCTTCTTATGCGCCATCTACTCTCATCGATGTCTTGTCGTATGCCGCTGAGCGATACCCATCGCACGAGCTCAGCTTCATGACTTCCTCCGCTCGTGACTCGTCTATGCAAACCAAGGCTTTCAGTTCTTTTAACCAGAGCGTGCGCAACCTCGCTCGTGCACTCCTGGAATTAAACAAGCCTGTTGGGTCCATCATTCTTGTTTACTTGACAGAACACGAGGACAACATGGCTGCTGTATGGGCCTGTCTCCTTGCCGGTTACGTTCCGTGCCTGCAGCCTGCTCTCAGCGCACAGCAGGCCCACAAGGAGGCTCATGTTGCCCACATTACGAACGTGACCCACTCGGTTATCTGGCTCACTAGCGAGGCCGGTGCAGATCAAGTTAGATCTATTCCCGGATTGGAGATCCACCACCTCTCCGAGCTTAGGATTGCAGCAGAGGGATATAGCGTGTCGGCTGATTGGGTCGCTCGCACTGTTCAGCCTGACGATGAAGCTATTCTCTTCTTGACTTCGGGATCATCTGGGTTCTCGAAAGTGGTCGTTCACACTCACCGAACCATCTTGGCCGCTTGCTCTTCCAAGGGCATCGCCTATGGATTGACTTCCGAGTCCAATATCCTAAACTGTGAATTTTTTATAGGTTCTAGTCGTTCTTCCAATCTGACGTGTAATCGACAGGGGTTGGTTTCGACCACGTTGCTGGTTCGCTCGAGATGCACGTTACTCCTTTGTTATACGGCGCATCTCAGGTCCACGTACACGCATCCGTCATTCTGTCTGATCCCCTGCGCTTCCTTCGTTTGATTGAAGCCAAATCTATCACCGTCACCTTTGCTCCCAACTTCCTTCTCGCCAAGCTTACCCGGGATCTGGAAGAGAGAACAGACCTCTTCGGGACCTTTGACTTGTCCTCTATCACGCGCATAAACAGTGGTGGTGAGGCAGTCGTCTCAAAGACCGCTAAGGCCTTCGTCGCTACGCTCAAGAACCTTACCCGCGACTCCTCCAAGTTATCCCTTGTTATCTCTCCTGGTTTCGGTATGACCGAGACTTGGTAAGTACCCAGTGTTCTAGGGGGTCTTATGCTAACAAGTTCTCTGCAGTGCTGGATGCATCCACAACCACTCCGATGTCTCTGTTTCTGAACCCAAGTTCGAGTTCCTAGAACTCGGCACTCCAAACCCAGGATGCGAGATGCGCATCGTCAGCCCCGAGGATGGTGTCACAGTTCGTCCCGACGGTGAGAGTGGGGAACTTCAAGTTCGAGGGCCCATGGTGTTCCTTCGGTACTATAACAACATCCAGGCGACCGAGTCTTCGTTCGTCGAGGGTGGTTGGTACCGCACGGGTGACATTGGTATCATCCAAGATGGTGCCTTGAGACTCAGTGGACGCATCAAGGAAACCGTCATTGTTCACGGTGTGTCCTACGGTATTCCTGAGCTCGAGACCCACCTCCAGACTGTGGAGGGTGTCACCCACTCTTTCCTTGCCGCTACGCCTTACCGTGCTCCTGGACAACAAACCGAAGGTTTCATCCTCTTCTACTCTCCTACTTTTGACTTGTACGGCGAGGATGCATCCACCAAATTGTCTGCCACTCACAGTGCGCTGCGCGATATTTCCGTCAAGATGATCACGCTTCCTCCCCAGCACATCGTTCCTATCCCTCTCAACCAGATGGAGAAGACTACGCTCGGAAAGCTCTCTCGCTCTCGTCTTCTCGCCCGGTTCAACCAGGGTGAGCTCGCCAAGTACGTTGCTCGTGCCGAGGAGCTGCTCAGCGAGGCTCGCGGAGCCACCTTTGTCGCCCCTGCGAGTGAGACCGAGAAGACGCTCGCGCGTATTTACGCTGACATCTTTAACTTGAACGTTGCGGATGTTTCTGCCGCGGACAACTTCTTTGAACTTGGTGGTACCTCTATTGATGTCATTCGCCTCAAGAGAGAGGGCGATTCTGTGTTTGACATCCTCGACATCCCGACCATCCAGATCCTCAAGCACCCTGTGGTCTCGAGCCTCGCCAACTACGTCGACGCCTTGAAGTCCAAGAGTGTCACCACAGAAGAGTACGATCCCATCGTGCCTCTTAACCTTACCGGTAACAAGACTCCCATTTTCATGGTTCATCCCGGTGTTGGCGAAGTCCTCATCTTCGTGAACCTCGCCAAGTACTTCCACAACGAGCGGCCCTTCTATGCGTTCCGCGCTCGAGGTTTCGAGCCCGGACATCCATTCTTTACATCTATGGACGAGATGGTTTCCGCCTACGCTGCAGCCGTCAAACGGACCCAACCTCACGGTCCTTACGCTATCGCTGGTTACTCGTATGGTGGTGTCGTTGCCTTTGAGGTTGCCAAGCGTCTCGAAGCCATGGGAGATCAAGTCAAATTCACTGGCCTTATCAACATTCCCCCACATATCGCCGATCGTATGCATGAAATTGACTGGACGGGCGGTATGCTTAACCTGTCCTACTTCCTCGGTCTCGTGTCGAAGCAAGATGCGCACGACCTCGCACCATCATTGCGACCACTGTCTCGCAAGGAGCAGTTGGACGCCGTCTGGAAGTTGTCTCCTCCAGAGCGTCTAGTCGAGCTGCAGCTCACGCCCGAGAAACTCGACCACTGGGTCGACATTGCTAGATCGCTTATCGAGTGTGGCAAGGAGTACAACCCAAGCAGCTCAGTTTGTAAGTCTTACCATAGTCATGTCATCGAAGGCGTTGCTCATTGCATGTCCCCCATTAGCTGTTGTTGATGTGTTCTACGCCAATCCGCTTCGTGGATCCAAGGAAGATTGGTTGAACAACCAGCTCAAGCCATGGGCAGAGTTTAGCCGTGGAGAGCCAATGTACACGGATGTCCCAGGACAACACTACACTCTCATGGACTTTGACCACGTTCCTGGGTTCCAAAAAATATTCAGGAACCGTCTTGAAGCTCGTGGTCTCTGAGTTCCACCCTTAGCGCGCAAGGGCTTAGGCGCTAGGTAGATGGTGATGGTTCGCGAGGACTAGAAAAAATGGATCTTGAATTTATACCCATTACGTCGCACATTGTGTGCCTTCTTGACGACCCTCTGCTTATTATTTGCTTGCTTGTTGTTATCTATAAGGACGTGTACATCCTTACTTTTCTAATACTAGTAATACATTTTTACCCGGAAAACACAGGGCAAGTTATGCATTTTGTTTACGTAAACATGATTTGTCCGAGTCGTGCATACGCAGTTCGGTGACTCAGAAGTTATCGCCTCTGCTTGGTACAGGTCCTCCATTTGGACTTTTTATTCTGAACGACGACCTCTCTCGGCAGGACGAGCTCCTTTTCTCTCATAAAACGACAGGGAGGGGTTAAAGAACGGATTGAAGCAAGAATGAGCTCACTGGCATTCCTTGTGACGGAGTTGCAGGTAGCCACTTTGACTTGTTTGTCGCATGGATTGAATGTTACTAACGCATCGTCGTATCACAGTCTTTGGCCAGCGAGTCCAGGAGGAAACATCCAGAAATACGCGAAGTCAGACAACCCTCTGTCGCTCTAACCAGCCTTGCTCACGCTCAGACAGGCAGCGGAGAAATCGCTCGCGATCCTCAGGTCTTCCCCGGAGCAAGCTACAGCCTCACTCGCATCTGGTGGGTTCGTGATTCATGTGCATTCTTTCTCTTTGTGTCTGTCATCTCATCTGTGGAAGATGGTGCACAGTCCGATGATCTCCTCCGTCCAGTCTTTATGGGATGCGCAACCAAGAATGCCAAAGTCGTCGCGATATCGCTCGGGTCGCTTCAGCGGCTCATTGCGCTCAAAGCAGTCCCTCAGTCTGCTGTCCCCTTGATCATCAACACGATGAGCGATGCTATGAGTCAGGGCGTTGATATCCAGCTCCGTATTCTGCAAACGCTCGTCTCACTTATAACGAACTTCCCTTCTGTTCATGGAGAGTTGCTGGGCGAGGTATGTTTTATGCTTCGATATCAAAGAAAACACGATCCCCGAACGTGATATACAGGCTCTGCTTTTGTGCTTCAAGTTGCAAGACTCTCGGATTGCGGTCGTGTCGTCTACTGCTGCTGCTACGCTTCGTCAACTAGTAATGTTTGTCGTTGACAAGATGGTCGAAGAGGACAAGCGAGATTCTGTGGATGTGAAGCTGGTAGAGCATGTGACTCTTCCTGATGGAACCACGGCGGCCCTAGGAACATTTGCGAGAGACGCGTACTCTGTCTTCGAAGATCTGTGTCTACTCGCCAACTCGGAGAAACCTCATTTCCTCAACCTCGAGTATCTACCCAAGACGTTCGCACTCGAGCTCATCGAGAGCGTCCTGACGAACTATCACGAGCTTTTCCGAAAGGTATACATCCATACTTTTTACATGACGTTCATCCTTGACCACACCGCAGCACGAACAACTTTTGATGCTCCTCAGACATCACCTTTGCCCGATGTTGCTCAAGTCATTGTCAGATAGAGCCGTTTTTCCACTCACGCTCCGATGCACGCGCGTTGTTTTCTTGCTTTTGAAACAATTCTCGTTCGAGCTGAAGACGGAAGCGGAAGTTTTCCTCATGCTACTGATCAGAATGATATCCGACGATACAGACACGACTCTGGGTGACCATTCTGGCTCTCGCCCTGTTTGGACACGAGTTCTTGCCATGGAGATCATGCGAGGGTGTGCTCATCTAATTTCACTCGATTTAAGACTCATTCGTGCTGACAATGGGATTTCACAGCCTTTGCAGTGACGCGGAGTTGATTCGCAATATCTGGGATCGCTATGATGCCGAAGAGTCTGGTTCCAAAGTCTTTTCATCGTTGATCAGTTCATTGAAACGCTTGGTCACTGAGAAACCTGCTCTACTTGGCGTGAGCTCCCAAATGATGGGGATCGGGGCACCCTCGCATTCTGAGAGTTATGGCCTCGACGTTGGAGGGGTAGCGGGGATGGTAGCAAACGCAGCTGCCACTGCAGCAAGTGCGACTGTTTCTGGCGTTGTCGGGATGATTGGCGCTGGGGCTGGCTTGGGCGTACAAACGTCAGCGATGAAACTGCAGTGGTACGTATCCATCTTCAATATCTCATTTTGATACCGAATGAACATCGCTATAGCATAGATCAACTAGACAAGGCAGACTCGCCTCCGATACCAGAGTCTTATGTCTACCTCCTCGGCGTGCAGTGCATTGTCTCGTTGTGCGAAGGTTTCGCTTCCTTCACTGGGCCTCTTTACACTTCCACTGTGGTACAACGCCCGCGTACAGCCGGAGACCCTGTTATCCGTGCCCCACCAGCCCTTGATCTGGCTACTTTACCTCCGGACGAACCCGCGACGCGACACCTTCAGATTGTTCGCTTGATGGTAGATAACGGCTGGCCAGCCCTGCTAGCCGCCTTGTCTTTCATCATTTCTACCAACATTTCCGACGAACTCTTTGTTGATGTCCTTACGAGCTATCAGGCGATGACAAATGTTGCTGGAATGCTTGGACTGACGACACCTAGGGACGCATTCCTCACGAGCCTCGCGAAATTTGCCATCCCGTCCCGCGTGGTCGCGAGCTTGGAGTCGTATATCGAACCTCCGACACCCCGTTCGGGAGTATCACTGTCCGAAAACTTGGGTCTGACTGCCCCCTTGCAACCCCCGGGGTTATCGGAGCGGAACCTCGTCTGCTTGAAAGTGTTGGTATCAAGTGCCCTTTTCCTCGCAGGAAATCTTGGAGAGAGTTGGTATGGTATCATGGAGGCGCTTCAAAACGCGGACTATGTCCTCACGATGAAGGGTTCGCAACCTTCTTCCGGAAGAAGAGGAAGTACGTTTATCGGTGGTCCTAACACGCCGACCCGGTCGGTCTCTGGAGCAACAGGTGGTACATCCGAAGCAGCGAAATCATCGCACCCGCCACAACCTGCACGACATTCGCTTTTGGCAGATGTCGACCCCGACAACGTCCAGCTTGCCATACAGCGTCTCTTCGAGACTTCCAAGAATTTGGAAGATTCGGCTTTCCAGGATTTCGTGAATGCGTTGTGTAAGCTGAGCTCGGAGATGATCAGGATGCAATCTGATGCGACGGAGGCGCTTGGCGAGGCGGAGAGTATCGACGAACTCTCTGCTTCTGTTTCTTCTGCTACCCTTTCTCCTCGGAATGACCTTCTCCATCGGAGGCGTGTTAGCGGCATTCATTTGGCAAGGACTTTGGTAAGTTTGGTTTGCATGGTGGTTAGTAGCGACGAGCTCATCGGATCTCGTTGTTCCGAAGCGCTCCGGTGACTTTGGAGTGGAAAGACTGGGTACAGTCGCCATGCTCAACATCCATCGACTCATCTACAGAGCTCCGGAAGTCGCTTGGAACACGACCACCGGGCATCTACTGTCTATTATTAGTCTCCCTTCTGCACCGCAGGCTATCCGTGTTCAAGCTGCCCGCGTCCTCGACGAGATATTAGTCATCGTTCCGCGCAATCTGTCGAGCACTGGAGATCTCCAAGCTATGGCTCAGCGTCGCGTGTTGGACGTCCTTTCGAAACAGATCGTGCCTGCATCGGAGGCTGGCGCTGCCGGTACGAGCACTAACGTCGAGCTACGTCGTATGGGGCTCGAAGCGTTGCATCAGATACTCCAGGCATCCGGACACACGCTCGTTGTTGGATGGGGTAGTATATTCGAAATGCTCGGTAGTGTCTGCAAACCGCCCGTCCTCGTGCGGACGATCTCCAGCGATTCGGTGAGCACGTTGTCGTTGCACGATCATCGTCCCAAGCCGCTTTCCCTGGGGTACAATAGCGAACGTGGATATACGGCCCTTGTGAAGATCGCTTTCCAGTCCCTCAAGTTGGTGTGCGATTCTGTGTCGTCGCTCTCGCCGGAAGATCTTCGGCTGTGTATCAGCACGCTGGGTCAGTTTGGTCGACAGGCGGATACGAACATCGCGCTCACTGCAGCCGAGAGCTTGCTCTGGAGCGTCTCCGACTCGATACAGTCCAAACGGAAAGACGCGGAAGAAGAACCAGAGTACAACGCGTTGTGGATGTTCCTTCTCCTCGAAGTCCTCGGTTTATGTACCGATGCCCGTCCCGAGGTTCGCGTCGGTGCCATTCAGACGTTGTTCCGCGCCATGCAGCTCTACGGTGCGACACTCAGTCTAGACACGTGGAACGATTGCATGTGGAAGATCACGTTTCCGTTGTTGGATGCGATTTCCATGGAGACGAGACGGATTCCTCCCGAGAGCGCTGGTCCACCTTCGGCGCATCCGTCCGGGTCGACGCCGGATCAGGCTTGGGATGAATCGAAGAGTCTGGCATTACAATCGATTGGATCGATCATCAAAGAGTTTATCGTGTCCAAGATCATGCACCTCTCAACGTTCTCAGACGCTTGGAAAGTCTTTGTCGCGCACATCCAGGATACGGTTCTCCTGGATCGACGGCCGCTCAGTACGCCTGCCTTGCAGTGTCTCGACAAGGCCATCGGATCGCTGTCCGAGGCCACGGATGAAGCCACGCAGCCTCACGTGTCAAAAGCGTTGGAGTGTGCGTGGCAGGCTTGGAACGATATCGGGGGTGCGGTGTTGCAGGTTGGGACGTCGCATTTTTCGCCACGGCATGCCAGCGATGCGGTGGTGGTTGGTTCGCATCGCGCGTTTACGCAGGAAAGCTTGGTGGCGTTTCTCGATGTCGTTCGAACGATGCGGCGGATGAGTCGGCAGCATATGCGTACGGAGTGGTCGTTGGCGCGTTTAACGCGTCTCATGGAGATTTTGAAAGGTGTGTCGGTAGTGGTGGTGGATGCGTTCGTTCACGTCTGACGTGGGAAATGGTTTTAGGCGTCCTCACGTACCCCAACTCTCCGGATTACAGACCGGATGTGGACGGGCTGACACCGGTACAGGTGAGTGAGAGAGTAACGGCGGTGTCGTCACCCGCCACTGTTTAGTATTCATGTGGATACCACAGGCATCTGTCATCGACATCGTCCAAGCGGTGGACCTGGCCGAGTCCGGCGTGCCGTCGCTGATCATGCGAGACCTTTCTGAATTCAGCTCTCTCGCCTTCCTGGCGGGGTTCCACACCCACCCCACGCTCGTGTCTGCGCCCGTCACGCCTGTGGCGACGTCCACACGCAAGCACATCACGTATATTGGACTATCGAAAAAGACGATGCCGACGCTCGTCGAGTTGTATATGCGATTCAAGGATCATGCGGAGATATATGAAGATGGGACGCTCGAGGCTGTTCTCTCGGTAAGTGACCGTCGACCGTCTGGATCATCCTTTGGCGTTATTTGATCTGCCCCCGCATGTCTGTTGGCACGCTTTAGGCTTATGGGATCCCGATCAAGCTCAAGTATGAATGTCCTGCGCCGTCCAAGTTTGGCAAGGACGTGCCGCTGTGGAAGACGGCGACGACGTGTTTTTTGCGTATCGTGACGGAATGTGTGAGGGCGTTGTTAAGGTTAGGGGAAGGTGCGTTTTTTTCGGTGTATTATTGTCAAGGGTGCACTCACTCGGGAGATTGTTCGTTAGCGATATCGGATATACGAGTGGAAGCCATTTGGAGGCAGATTATCGAAGGTTTCCGGGGTGGAATCATTGCGGATTGGTATGTAGTGTGATGTTGATATGTTTCGTGATTTGAACTGCTTTGCTGCAGTTCTTTAGCGGAGGCGTTTAGTCTAGAGGAACAAGAGGCAGAAGAGAATTTCGACCTTGCGTTGATCAGCTCGCTCGAGATCGATCTCGTCCCTCACCTGGGCGGCCCACGCGTCCCGGAATACCTCGTCGGTCAACTCGCCAAGATCCTTCACCAAGGGAGTCAATTGTACAAGTTCCCGTTTCACACCCCGCGTTCGGGTTCACCGGGCCTTGGGGACTGGAGCAATGTGGGCTCGTCGCGTAACTCGCGGGAAGAGTTTGAAAAGATGGATTTGGAAAATGTGGGGAGTACGGCGACGGGGGAGGTCGTTCCGAGAGAGCGCTTTTCGTATTGGTGTTTCGATTTGCTGTTCTTGATTTGTTCCAACGTGACGAGCGGTACGTGCTTGCTAGTTTTATTATTATTATGAGCGCTCACGGTATGATGACGTACCGGATTGGCAGACCAAGAGACGGCGAGGAGGAGAGTGGCTGCGTTGTGTTTGCCGTCGGTGCTGGACCGATGCAAGACGGCCATGGTGGGTTATATCGCGGATGAGGCGCTTCGCGGTAATTTACCTTTCCCGAGGTGATTGTGACGGTCCACGATGTGGTTCAAGGTCACTCACTGATCGTGAATTGAATTTCTCTCAGGGTTCGTGAAGACGAACTGCTTTACGCGTTGCGCAAACTGTTGGAATTACGATTGTGGCCTGGCACGCTGTGGGCTGCGTTATCCGACGCGCCGTCGGCAAACAGCGCGTCGGCACCTGGTGCGTTCTCGTACGCTGAAGACGATCTGATGTGTGTCGTTTATGATGTGCAAACTAGCTGTCGATCCCAGTCTACCTCCGTCTGCACTCATTGCGGATGTCGTGAAACGATCGTCGGTTGCGCATTTATTCTATTTCTATCCGATACTGTGCGAGATCGCGTCGATACCACGAAAGACGCCGGCTGCATGGGTATTGACAAGTCCGCCTGTGGGTGCTCGAGATCAGGGACCACGGGGACGAATTGGTGCGCCGGAGGGGGAAGGGAAGGCGGTGGAGGTTGATGCGAGGGCGTTGGCAAAAGAGTGTCTTGGAGTGCTTGGAAAGGAGATGGGTGCTGTGTAGGGCATGTCTGTGTTGGATTGTTTTCTACACGAACTCTGTCGCACGCTGAGAATCGGGCATGTCTTGGATATGGTACGTTATCATTGGTGGATGTCAAACGATGACGACTTTTTTTTTTTTTTTCTTAAAAAGTTCTATAGGGCTTTGTTTAGAAAACGTACGATTCTTGATCACCCGCTACATAATGCCAGCCTTGTAATCATGACGACGGTGTGTCTTGGGACGGCGCACTAGGGGGTGTGGGCACGTTCACACCGACGTCGCCCTCTTTGGCACCCAAGACCTCTAACAGATCCTTGCGTCCAAACATGTGCGCTGTCTCTATCGCTGATGGTTTTCCGAGTCTCGGATCAGCGCCAGCGACGACGAGGGCACGAACGATGTCGTCGTGGGCCTTGAAGACGGCGCCTGCGACGATGGATTGACCACGGTCGTTGAGACGGTTTGGGTCTGCGTTGCGTGTGAGGAGGGCGCGTGTGAGATCTGTGTGGCCTGCGTAGGCTGCGAGCATGAGAAGGGTGTTTCCTGTGTTTTTTTTTGTTTTTTTTTTTTTTGGGGGGGGGGGGGTTATCATTATCGATGTCATCTATGTCATCGAATGGGGTGTACGTACCCTGAGGGTTGGTGAGGTTTACGGGGAGACCCGCGTCGATGGCTTGGATGAGCAAAGGAGAGTTCCCGGAGCGGGCTGCATCGAATATGCGGTGTGCAAAGTCGAGGGTTTCGGTTGGGAGCGACTCGGCTGTCGATGTCATCATCGTCAGGGGGAAATTGGACGACTTATGTAATGTGACTTATCCATCTCACCAAAAGAAAAAAAAAAAAAAAAAGAAAAAAAAAAACGTTTATGATGAACGCGTCGCCACCGTCGCCGAAACGAATCAAACTCGACCCGTCGCCATCGCCATCGCCGTCCCAAAACGATGACCTCGAACAGGAACATTGCACGATATGTTTGCAGCCTTTTCTCGACAGGGCGATCGTCCCCGTGTGCGCGCACGAGTTTTGTTTCGAGTGTATCCTCTTATGGTCAGGTGCGTCGGTCGACGTTGTACATACGGCTGACGAACGATCAAGGATGGGGGAAAGCTCAGTCGTTTTTTTCTTCTTCTTTTTCTTAGAACAATCACGCAAATGTCCCCTCTGCTCGCGATCGTTTGACGATTCGTATCTCATCCACCATATCCGCTCGCAGTATGACTACCAGAAACATCACCTCCCTCAGCTGCGATCGTCCCCAATACCACCATCGCTGATAGCCGAGTCTCGCGCCAACGCACTCAGAAACACGCGCCGAGAACGCCAATGGGGTCGTAGGCAGCGACAACAGCGTGAGGAAGCAGATCAGCTCGAGAGAGCGATTGATAGACGTCGATGGATATACCAACATCACATATATGCAAAGGTCGTTCTTTCTGATCACTCCTTACCCTGATCGGTCCGTTTTGATCCCTCGGTTTGCAGCATATCGCTTCCAATCCGTATACTCGCTACCGCCCATTCCCCACTCCTGCACAGTTTGCTGCTTCCCCGAATCTTATCAGCCGCATGACAACGTTTCTACGCCGCGAATTGCGCGTATGGCCTAATCTAGACGTGGAGGTGAGCTTCTATTCCGTGCACCCCCCCAGAATCGGCCACGCCTCGTGTTGATCCAGCCACATTTCATTCATATCTATCCGATAGTTCCTTACCACCTACACGATTTCGCTCATGAAATCAATCGATATCCGCTCAGAATCTGCCGTAAAATTACTATCCGAATTTCTGGATCTCGACACGCCATACACCGCAGGCGAGAGGAATGTCAATGCCGAACACTTTGCGCACGGTAGGTCCGGCCTCTGCGCAGGTCGTCGGCCCCTCTGACGGTGTACGACGCAATTTGCTCTAGAGATTTACAGTTATCTTCGGAGCCCATACCGCGACCTCAACACGTATGACCAGACAGCCCAGGTATCTTCGCTCCTTGCCTCTGTAAATGATGGATTGATACCTCGGCCATCCAGTATGATACCCCTCCGGAGATATCCCCTCCGCAGGAAATAGAAAGAGGCCGCCGTTGGAGCGCGGAGCCCTCGCCATCCCCTCGATCACGTTCCCAGTCTGATTCGAGATATCGATCTCCAGTTCTCCATCGCGAAAATAGTGCAATATATCCATCAGCTGCGAGACATGGCAGAGACAGATCCGCGGAGGCTCGCCGTGAAGACAGACCAAGTTGTAGACACAGTCGCAACCGGTCTCCACGGAATATTCCGCCTCACCGAGATGACCGTGCCCCTCGTAACCATCCTTCTGGCAGAAGACACAGCCCTCTCGACGGCGTTCAGGTTGTTTTACGCAATGACCACTCACAACCTGGGGGAATGTCATATCCAGAGGCCTCGGGCTCGGCAGTCCTAGCTGAAAACCAGGACAATAATTTAACTGTCCATTTCCCAGGCAACGAAAAGGGAAAAAGCCAGGCGACGGAAAACATGCAGCAATCCGCCCCCGCCACAGCCGCCCAAAAAAAATTGAGTGCACCTTCGGACGGCGATTCAGCGGCCGCTCTGGCTGTTGGTGAGGCAGGCGTGACTCGTCTTATCGATGGGCCCCCAGATGGTGACGATTACGCGGACAAAGTTCGTGATGGTTCTTGCGAAAATCCTCAGCCATCACGTAAGCGCTCGGCTGGTTTGAGTATTCATGTACATCCTCGTAACCGTACGTTATCGGAATCCGTCCAGGCCTACCTCTCCCGACCTGCTGTGCCACATTACCCAGCCAAGAGACCCTCCGTACCAGGGGACGAACAGCCCACACGAGCGTCAAATACAGGCATAACTGGCAGACCTACGACGGACACGCGTCCTAGCCTTCTTCTCCGACTCACGGACAGCCCGACCGATCCAGACACGGGCAAATTACCTTCCCTCCGGAAGTTATCCGTCGGGAATACCGCTAACGGTGACCCGTCAACACCCAACAACACAGCATCTGAGCAACAACGCCATAATTGTCGTTCACAGTCGTGTGTTTCCTTGTTGAACCGCTGTTCTTCCACTTTCGCCGATCACACCGACGCCATCGCTCAACGCGGCGACCGCGTTGATGACGGGGCAACACCGTCGCGTCGTTCTCTTCCCAGTACGGACGACGAAACTTCTGGGGTTTCTCCCTCCGGCGATCATATCCCTGGGAGGTTGGGATTCCCACCCATACCCAGTGTCACACCGCTGACTAGGAATGCGAATGATGTGGCGTTATCACATGCGTTGGCGTTGGAGGGTCCTTTGGTGGATGGGCGTCCCGAGTCGGTTCAGACGGGACACGGTGAATCACTAGGCAAAGCACGTCGTTTTCACATGGAGATGGGAGCGGCGAGGGGTACTGGCGATCAAGCTCGACCTGGTGATGGCAAATTCGTCAATGATGACGCGCCTAATTTACGCCCTGATTTACTCGGACGATGGACCTTGTTGGGTGGCGCGGCAGTAACGGCATCGCTGGATGGTCACGCTCAGGTTCACAAGCACAACGGCCGTGGCTATACGAATAAGGATACATGGCCAGGCGTGGAGGTTTCGACGGGTGGCAATGCGGCCGGACCCTCGTTTTTTCACGGCAACGATAGGGCCGCGTGTGAGGCGGGTGACTTGGCGGTGGACAGTGATGGGTTTGGTGATGACGCTTCAAAGGAAGAGTCTACGTTTGAGTCTGGGTCTGGGTCCGGGTCGTGCTCCGTGTCGACGTCCACACCCACGCCCGCCGATGCCGATGCCGATGTGTCGGAGCTCGAGACGAGGCTCCGAATGCGGACCCGTTTGCGCGTTCGTCTCGCGGCGATGAAAGGTACGGGGAGCGTTGCTAGCTCTGTGGGATCTGGATCGGTGACGGTAACGGTAATGGGCTCGGGTTCTGGATTAGGAGTGGACTCGGGCTTGGGTCTGGGTCTGGGTCTGGGTCTAAGTCCGGGTCTGGGGAGACGGGGGACAGGGGATGACGCTCGCGTGTGGGACCCGAGTGTGGATGTAACTATACCTGGCGATCGAGATGACTGTGGGGATGGGGATGGGGATGGTCCGAACGGGGTTCATGATGGGAATGGTATCAGAGATAAGGATAAGGTTGAGGGTGCGGATGCGGATAAAGTTGAGCTAAAGACGGATCGGGATAAGGAGCAGAGGGAGGTGACGTTGAGGGGTATGTTGATGTTGCGGGAACGGGAACGGGTGGTAGTCCGGAGGGGATGGCCAAAAAAATCCTGTGGGTGATTGTGGTGCTTGATGGGGGGGGCATTTAGCCTTTAGGGGTTCTTGACGACGACGACGACGACGAGGATGACGACCAGGCCCGTGTGCGTGTGTGTGTGTTATAGGGTCTGAAACGCGTTAATTGTGCTCTGAACCGTGGACTGCGTTGCGATGTCCGTTTTTTTTTTCGTTTGTTATTCTGTTGTTGTTATTCACATGAACGAATTAATGAAACCTTTTCAAAAAGGTCCTGTCTGGATTCCTTTGGTTGCGCTCTGCGTTCACAGTAAAAAAAAAGGGTCGCATCCACGACGAGGATCGATGCCATCTGTCGATTACTGTAAATAACATATTTAAAAGACGAAGAAAGACGAACGAAAAAAAAAAAAGACATATTAGTGTGCGTGTGGTTAGCGTATTCGAGATATGTAATTATACGGAAATACGGAAATATGGAATGGAGGATAATGCATGATGCGGCATGTGTGTGCAAGTCCGTTTCAAAGGCGTTGGTACGTCCGAGGTAGGTGATGTGTGGTGGGAAGGAGAAATTGGTATGTCATGTAGGAACTAGAGCGTTAGTAGGATTGGGAGCGAGGGCTGCAATCAAAAAGGTAGGCAAGTGTGTGTGCGCGCGCGCGTATGGGTCAGAGACGGGGAAGGGTTGGTTACTCGGAGCAAAAGGCGCCCGGGATGGACAAGCGCGATCCGTCAAAAAGGCCCGCCGCGTCACGTCCGACGGGGGAAGGGGGAGGGGGAACAAGCTTTCAGATACATGGCCGCGCAGAAGGAGAACCTCCGGTATCATTATTGTCGGAGGAGCGGGTAGCGTGCCGTCCGACTTGCTTTTCTTCTCCCCCCCCCCCTCCCCTTCTGTTTCTTTTGGTGACGTTTTTTTTGTTTCTTAAAAAACAATTAGGGCGATAAATTGAGATTAGTATGCGATGTTCCGTAGGGTAGAATGAATGAAGAAAGAAAAGAGATTATAAGATGTGAGATGGTAATGACGTATGATGCCTCGGGGTACTAACTATATCATGGTTTAAATAATATGTAGTAGAGTAGGAAAAAAAAAAGGTGTGGATGGAATGCCATAGAGGGGGGTGGATGGGGCTTGTTAGCAAGACAACACGGATAAGCGAAAGCGATGGAGGGCTCCGAGGAACGTGTAGCTATTAAATGTACGATGTGTGGTAGAACGACTTCGCGACCGAGAGGTGGGGGACGAACGAAAACAAGACCAAAAAAAAGGGAGGTGTCGGGGGGGAGAAGCGAAGACGAAATAAGAGCGATCCGAGAATTGAGAGGACAAGTTCAACACAAAACACACATGACAAAAGAGACCTAGGGAAAAAAAAGAAGAAAAAAAACGCATCGTGATATGCTTTCGTGGCGAGTGCGTAAAAAAAAAGTTATCCATCGTAGTGCGGGGGCGGCGGCGTTTTAAAAATGGGTGTGGTACTGATGGGGTTCTTGTTGTAGGGAAAGAAAGCCACCTGTGTCATGGCATAACGGCATCACAAAATGCGTGCGATCACTCTTCTCCAGCTTCGTCGCCTGATCTCGCGTGACCTTCTCCTGATAGAGAAGCACGGGAAGAAGCCGCGGACGCTGAAAGCCGCTGACCTCGAGAAGGTGGGATTATGTGATGAGGGAGAGGATCCAGCTGTGCGCCACGGTGTGGTTCTCCCGAAGACGTATAAAAGTGTCTACCATGAGACGGGTCAGGAGACACATTACACATTACACGATCATGAGCTCCAACGGCGGAGAAGCTTGTCCTTGCCGACGACAGCGACGATCCCGACGTTTGCGACCATGATGCAAACTCGGGACGGGTGTATGGTGTAAAGGTGTGAGGATCCCATTGCGGCTGTGGTTGCAACGCGAACGGGGGTGGGAAACCCAGACGTACAGGGCTGCCTGGTTCGATGGCAGGACGGACGGAAGACTCGTGGTGTTGAATGATATTCAAAGAAGTGCGCGATGGAGGTTGTGGTGGGAAAGAGGACGTTGCCGACACGTAAGATTCAGTACTACTGCGTGGTTCCAAGGCACCTAGGTTGATGGGAGGAAGAACTCTGGAAAAGTTGGGCGAAGTCTCGACGTGTGTCGCTTGGGCGGGTTGTGGCACAGGACCGTGTGTGCTCCCGCGTGAATCGCGAACGGAGATACCTTCAGATAACCGAGGGGGAAGAGGGTGCTGGGTGTTTCCCAATGGACTTGTAGGGGCTCGTCGCGGGGACTCCCACTCTCCGGCGGAAGGGGGTCCACGCTGGTGGGACGAGGACGACCAGCCGAGTATGCCTGGTCCCGACAGAGCAGGGTTGGAATCAAGTGACCCCTTGGATTCATGCACAGCGGAGCGTGAGCTGCTGGGGCCCGAAAGCGATACTTCAGAGGCAGGACCACTAGCCGACGAAGAGTGATATGAGGAAGAGGAAGGACCAGCGGGGGTCATAATAGGGAAGGGTCCAAACTGAGGCGGGCGCGTCAAGGGAGCAGATTCACTTTGCGGACGTCTTGCCTTTTGCCGCTGATTCTAGAGGGCAGGATTAGCAACGGTGTGGAATGAGACCACAGTAATCGAGGCCCCCCAAAAAAAAACTAACTTGGAACCAGATCTACATGGGACTCATCAGCATACTGGCGGTGGGGGACAGATCGATCCATGATCTGGACACACCTGTACTTTACGCGCGCTCAAGCCTATTTGGCGGCCGACTTCTTCTCGCATGGTAGTTGTGGGGAATCGGGACTAGGATGGAAGGTATGAGCGGGAGAGGGGAGAGAAAATGCAAAGGAAGCGGCGTACCTTTGTTAGAAGAGCATGGAGGACGGCAGATTGCTGAGGCGTCGTAAGCGTCCGAGTGCGCTTCTTTTTGGGGGGGGCAGTGACTTGCGGGGCAGAGCGCTCGGAGTGTTGACTACGCTCAGCCTCGGTCTCATTATCTGCCATTCCACTCTGAGAGGAGGAGTCGGAACTGGAAGAGGCTCGTTCAGCAGTCATATCCGCGAGTCGTCGGGATGTTCGTCGTCTTTTAGTTGGGCGGCTGGTGTTTACGTCTTCCTCTGGACGCGAATGATGGGATGGACCCTGTGCCGAGTTATGAGAGGACGTGAGATCTGCGGTAAGGTGTGATGGGGGTGGTGCTTGTAGTGGGGAAGCAGCAGTAGACTGAGAATGAGGGACTTGAGAGTCGTATTCAGGGCGTCGTGAAGGAGTCTGCGGGTTCGGAGAGCTCTTTGATGTGATATTAGTGGTCGGAGTAGTAGACATTCAGGAGATGAAATGGGGTAAATGAATAAACAAATAATGAACGAAAAGCGGGTGCGCGGAACGATCGTGGTTCAGAAGATCATCTGCAGCCTCGGGGAGAAGGTGGGGGTGAGGGTGGAAGGAAAGAAACGAGGACGACCTGGGGAAAAAAATAAGCTTGTGACTAGGCTCATCGATCTGATAATAACCCGCGCGGTTAGACCTTTTTCCTGGAATATCTCTCCCGCCTATGTTACCACCGCCGTTGCCGAATGCGAACAAGCCAAGTGCGACCACGACGACGACGACGACAGCGACGACATTGGGCATTGACAGGCCTGTCAAATCACTCGTTAAAGCCACGCTTCCGTCGTCCCTGTTGACATTTTTTATGAAAATTCACGTCTTATCCGTGTGAGTACAATGGACCAAGGTCAGTCGTTCGCGTTGCTATACGACCGTACTGGAAACTTTCTTCATACGTGGCTTTGATTAGCCGATAATGATTTTGCACTAATACTATTCGACCCAGTCTACTAAGCAACATGAAGATCCCTGTTTCATTTCGGGTCGCGCCGCCCCTTCCCATGGGAAGACACAAGGCACGACACCACCCTGCTCAAGTTGCACCCCAGGTAAGCCGTCCCAGGAATGAGCAGGATAACATGTAAGTGATTCCGGGATCACCATGACAAGTCAGTGTTGGCCGCATGTGAACGACCCTCTGATTATGGGCAGTGTCATCCTGGGATCATGCTCACTCAGGCTTGTCGCCTCTGATCCGTCGTAGGGTCACGCCGCCGCATCGGATAGCTGCAATGATACGCCCAGAGCTGCCGGTTCGCTTACTTCCGTCATTTATTAAACGCATCCGTGACAGCGCATATTAAATGATGCGTCGTCCAAATGGAAATGGTTTGTATGTACTGTAGGCATGTTCCACCAAGGAAATCCAAAATTCCCAGCGAGACTGACATACATTCATGGGGGTCGTCGTGATTACGATAGGTTTCAACGCTCGAGGTACAGGTCACTGAGGCGAGCGACCCCCCACCCAGGCGCTGCACCTGTCCCGAACTCGTCGCAATAGAATGAAAGATCGGGCGTGTGTCAGCCACACAGGGTGAACATGTACATGTGCAGCACGATCTTAGTTCATGCTCCGCAGCCTGCAGGTGATGGCCAAACGTTTAGATTGAAACTTTGTCACCGCGCCATCGGCGGGGGCGCCTCGGTGATAGACTGGACAAGTACGTATTTATTCTGCGGCTCGCTGACTCAGTAGCGTATGTACTTACTAGGTGGATATTACTAGGTGGATACTCGGCACCGTATGGAGTTCGAAGGGACCGAGACGCATCAATGAAATGCGGTTGCTGTGTCCAATTCAATATGGTGCATCATATCGTTGACAGTGACAGGCTGTGCATATGAAAACGTTGGATCACGTCTCTTAATTTACGTGGGCAGTGTACTTAAGTATGTCTCGCAGTCGGGCGACTTCCGAAGTGGGCTTTATTCGTATGGCTGATATCGCAGGTAATCCCCAAGGTCGGTGGTTTCGCTGGACCGGATCGCGAAGTGTTCCAAGGATTCGATGGGCTGCCAACCTGCCGGCATCTGACTTAGAGTGCAACAGCTCCATAATGACAGTTCCGACGACTCTCGGATCCTAAACGAGTCGATACAAGGAGACTTGCCAATATATGATATCCTTGTAAATTTTACCCGTGTATGTACATGAGCCTGCAGGGTCGGATAGTTTTTTTGATCAGACGCATGCCGACACGATTCATTATTCACCGGAAAATCCCATACAGTGGCTGTGCTGTCTCGTTACTTGTGGTCAACGTCGTCGACGATCACGCCCCTCGTCGCTGCACCATGTCGTATTTTCTTCCTCACCTGCCCTCTGGTTGGCACGTTGACGAAGCTATCAAATCCGAAGAGGATCGCATCGTCGTCATTCGGTTTGGACATGACTGGGATGCGCAATGTATGACGATGGACGAGACGCTGTACTCGGTCGCCGAGAAGGTGCAAAACTTTGCTGTCATCTACTTGGTGGATATCACTGCGGTGCCGGATTTTAACAAGGTGTGATGTGTCTTTTAATCAGCTTCTGTGGATAGCATGACCTGAACGGCTGAAATCCAGATGTACGAGTTGTACGATCCGTGTACGGTCATGTTCTTTTATCGGTGGGTGGTGTCTGGCCGTGTTCCAATCTGTCACGATTCGTTCATCTGTTGCTCCTAGTAACAAACATATCATGATCGATCTGGGGACTGGTAACAACAACAAGATGTGCGCATTCTATTTTTTTTTGGTTCCGTTTCAGCGTCTCACGCAATTTATCGGATCTCCAGAAACTGGGCCATGGATAACAAGCAGGAGGTCAGCGTGTACCGTCGTCTACCCGGATTCATCCATTCATCTGTTGATCTCGCTAGCTTATTGATATCATCGAGACGGTGTACCGTGGGGCCTCGAAAGGACGTGGTCTCGTCGTCTCGCCCAAGGGTCTGTCCGCGTTCATTTTCCTGGCGCTTGTGCCATTCTGATATGGTCCGATAGATTATTCGACTCGGTACAGGTACTAAGTTGCCTGTATGCGTCCCAATTGCCATGTTTGTACTTGTTGTAGATTGAATTGTGTCGAGTGAAATGAGGGCCGGCATTCTCGCGTTTGTGATGACATAATACAATACGGGTCTCCTAAGTTTGTTGTTCCAAAGCGTGTCTCACTAACTTACCATCGTCGTCGTCGTCGTCGTCGTCGTCCACGATGTCCGTCAGCCCAGCGCCAACGCATTTTGTGTCCTCCGTCGCGGCGAGCACCGTCGCGTCGTCGCCACCATCCAGCGAAGACCCAGCCATCCCCGACTCGGAAGTCGACACGCGCCAAGTACGTCCATTTCCCATTTCTCACTCTTGACGAACGCGCTCACCCCATTCGTCATCTCTCAAGTCCTCCGCGGTCCCAGACTCACCCGAAGACGACGATGTATGCGCGGTTCATTGTCCCCACTCGGCGTCGCTCACCCTTTTTGTACACTAGCAATTCCGAGACAGATTCGCGCGCCTCGAACGTCTCCTCGAGAAATCTTTTACGTACTCCAATCTCCTCGGCGCACAGATGGACAAGGAAAAACGGACCTCGGCATTGCGTGCCGCGATGCATGTCGCCTCGGTGCCTTCGGGAACTGGGACACGAAAACGTCCAACGCGCAAAGCACCCAAACGGCGTCTTCCAGAAGAATCCGAGGACGAAGCCTCGCTCGATAAGCCGTTGACGGTCGAGTCTGTGGGTGCAGCTCAGGGTGGGATGGATGCGACGGGGCCGCGTCCAAAATTTTTACAGCCGTCGTTGGTGACGGGAGGCAAGTTGAAAGAGTATCAGCTCGAGGGTGTCGAGTGGATGGTATCACTGGATAAGAATGGCGTGTCGGGTATCCTGGGTGCGTCTTCTGTGTGTCGAATTGTTTCGGTGCGTGGTTGACACGTGTCCGTAGCGGATGAGATGGGGTTGGGAAAGGTGAGTCGCGTCCAGTGGTTTCGCCCTGTCGTTCAAACAGCCGACGTTGCCGCAAGACACTTCAAGCGATCGCGTTCAACGCGCATCTCCGCGAGTTGGGACATTTCAGGCCCTTCTTGATCGTCTGTCCACTCAGTGTCGTCCACAACTGGATCGACGAATTTCATCGGTTTGCACCCGCCGTCAGTGCCCTTTCTGACACGCACTCTCAAACATTCACGACGTCTGCAGATCCCGGTGTGTATGTACCACGGCCCACCTGCGGACCGCGCTGAGCTCCGACGCACCGTGATGCGCGAGCCAGATGACGGGTCCGAAGCGGTGGCTGCTCCCGGCGAACGGATCATGGTCTCGCGGGGTCAAGCACAAAAGGGTAAAGGTAAAAAAGGGAAAGGAAAGACACCGGCAACCAAGACGCGTAAGAGCAGCCATGTCAAGCGGCGCAAAGTCGATTTAGACGGGGATGAGACGTCGGATGGGGAGGATGACGAGGACGACCATGGACGTATACCTGCTACACGTTATATCCGTTCACCTTCCAAGACCACGTTGCCGCGTCAGACGAAAGAGACGTTTCCGGTCGTTGTGACCACGTACGAGATGATCATTCGAGACCAGCCCCATTTGTCAAAGTACAACTGGGGCTATATCGTCGTCGACGAAGGCCATCGGTTGAAGAACATCAATTGCAGACTCATTCAGGAGATCAAGAAATACCCGAGCGCAGGGCGGATGATTCTGACCGGCACGCCACTCCATGTGTGTACCTTGTGCAAGTCTTGGCGTAACGCGTGTCGATGAATTGGTTTTTGCAGAATAACCTGTCAGAGCTGTGGTCGTTGCTGAACTTTATTCTTCCGGATATCTTTGACGACTTGGATACCTTTCAGGAATGGTATGTCGGCACCGTTCCCTCGCGTGCTCTATCTCCTTGTTCTCGCTCTTGTTTTCCAAGTATGGACTCACGTCAACGTTAGGTTCAATCTTGGCACCCTGCAATCCCGCCTGTCACCCACCCACTCCACCCATCTCATCTCCACGCTCCACGGCATTCTCAAACCCTTCCTCTTGCGTCGTCTCAAAGCCGACGTCGAAGGACTCCTGCCACCTAAAAAGGAATACGTCATCTACGCGCCGCTGAGTGTGAAACAACGGGATTTGTACGACGAGATTGTCGAGGGTCGTATTCGTCGGTTTTTGATCGCAAAGGGGGTCGCGGATCCGATGGTAGAGAAGGTGGTGGTGGATGTGAATGCGCCGAGAAAGTTGAGAGAGGGAAAGAGGAGGAGATATGATGTGGATGGGAGTGATGATGAGTATTTTGAACGGATCGGAAAGGGGGAGATGGGAGATGGGACGAAAAAGACGGAGGAGGATGTGTCCGAGCTTGGGAGACAATACCGGATGCGGGAAAGTGGCGAGTAAACCCCCGTGCCACGCTGTTCGGTGCTGACGATGGAACAGTCAAGGGCATTAACAACATGCGTCTTCAGAACACGGTGATGCAACTGCGCAAGGCATGTTCGCATCCGCTGTTGTTTAGTGATCCTACGGAGCCGTTGCTGGACACAACGGAAGAGCTGGTTGATGCGAGTGGAAAGATGATGCTGCTCGAACGATTGCTGGACGAACTGTTTCGGACGAAGCATAAGGTGCTTTTATTCAGCCAGTTTACGACCATGTTGGACATTATCGAGGTGCGTGTCCTAGTTGTCTTGCCGCGATCACTGATGGATACATGCACGCGCACTGGCTATGTGATGACAGACATGGGCGACAGAACTCAAGGGGTGGCAGATATGTCGGATCGATGGGTCGACGAGCCCGCTGGAACGTCGCGAGCAGATGAATCGGTTCCAGAAAGGGGGTGCAAGGGCGGATGCACCGGTGTTGTTCTTGTTGAGTACACGCGCGGGAGGGCTGGGGATCACGTTGACGGCTGCGGATACGGTCATTTTCTATGATCAAGATTGGGTGAGTGGTTTTTGATAGGGGAGATGGGGAGGACGGTATGAAATGAGTGCTGACGCGGGATGCCGTATGTTCTAGAATCCACAAATGGATATCCAGGCGCAGGACAGGGCACATCGAATTGGTCAGACGAAGCCTGTGCTCGTGTTTCGACTGGTGACGGCGCACACGGTCGAGACGCGGATTATGCAACGTGCGACAGAGAAGCGCAAACTCGAGGCGTTGGTGATTGCCAAGGGTACGTCTCGCTCCACAGCCTGCCGTCCGACGTGTCCTTGATGACGAGTGTAGGCAAGTTCAAGATGCCGGGACAGGTGGGACGCACGAAGGCAGACAATATCACGGATATGGCAGCTGCGTTGCTAAGACTAGAGGGTGACCATCTCGAGGTCGTCCCTGAGACGCGGGAAGGCAAGGAAGGCGTGCTGAGCGACCGGGACTTGGGGATGTTGTTGGACCGGAGCGAGGCAGTATTTACGGACCGATGCAAAGGGTGGTCGAGCGAGGGGGTGAAGGACGGGGTCGGGGCAGGGGAAGTGGGACGAGGAGAGGTGGTTGGGAAGAAGGCAGCGTTTGCGGTGTATGAGGCGCCTGTACACAACGGGGACGAGCTGGTGGCCAAGATCATGGGGGAAGATATATCAGAGTGATAGAAATAATTATGATTGCCTCGTGGTCGCCGTGCGAGTGTATGTATATAATCCCCTTGGTCATCATATCGATCTCTCCTTGAACGATGTCCACCTCTCAATCCGCGGTTTTGCTCATCCATCTCCCACCTGAGCTCCTCACCGCGATATGTGCCTTTGCCGACTGTCGCTCGGTCGTTCGGTCTCGTTCAGTTGCGTTCCTTTTCGTCTTTGCCTTTCCCGACGGGGCGAAAACTCACACGAACGTCCATCGTTCGCTCCATTTATGCATCTAGGTATGTCGGCTACTGAGGGACGTCGTCGATGGGTCGCTCGAACTACAGTACCGCATCGAACTCGTGCGGGATGGGATGGTCGACGGTAGTGCTCGCCCCGCTTCCTCTCCATCCCACTCCAACTCCTCCTCGCCTCTCGCGATAGGCGATCGACTCGTTCGTCTCCGTCAACTACGAAAAGCGTGGAAAACGTTGAGCTGGACGCGATGCGTGACGGTGCCGATGCCTGGGCCGTGTTGTGCGTACGAACTCGTGGGGGGCATATTTTGTAAGACGCAACCGAGGGTGAGGAGGGGGAGGAGGGGTGTTGCTGCTGGGTTCGCTGTTGGGTTCGGGTGGAACGGATGGCCTTTGGTTGTGGATGGGCATGCGATTGGGAATGGACACGCCGGGGATGGGGAAGAGGAAGCACATGAAGCGCCGCATGTCTTTGGTTCGCGAACCATGTCCGCGACGTGGCTTCCGGGAAGATACGATCCGGGACGTACGGAGGTGAAAGACGACTTGGGGATTCCGACGCGCGATTTCGCGATGGATCCGTCGCAGGATTTGATGGTGCTGTTCAAGGGGGGTGGGGAGGATGTCGGATTGTACGTCTATCCTTTTTTTTTTCCCCTGGGAGATGATGTGTTGATCGACGATGTCGGACAGGCCGGTGATGGTCGTCTTTCCTGGCGCATTGGAGTTGCACATTCGGACGATCTCGACGAATCAGATGCATCCCGAGGCGAGGACACCGGTGTTGTGTACACCCGTGATCTACCCCGTCACGAGCGTGTTCGTCCAGATCGTCGACGACGTCGTGGGGATGATGTACTGCGTCGATCCCGCCCGACCCCGCATCACGATATGGAATTGGAAGACGGGAAACCTGGTCGTGGTACGTCTCTTACGTCTTCACCATATCTATGTGCTATGTGTGCTCCTCCCCCCCCCCCCCCCCCCCCCCCCCCCCCCCCCTCCCCCCCTCCCCCCCCCCCCCCCCCAAAGCGGGCCGGCGCCCGGGGGCCGGAGGGG